>JAFBJR010019380.1:1107650-1244749 GCA_016785285.1 Brachirus orientalis | reverse complement strand
GAGAGAGAGTGAGTGAGTGAGTGAGAGAGAGAGAGAGAGAGAGAGAGAGAGAGAGAGAGAGAGTAACCTGCAGGAAGACTCACATGGTCCTGACGCAGAAACACAGACACACACCACGGAGAATATCCACGCGCCCTCTCTGTACGACACGCGGCTCTCTACCATCCCTCTTCTCTTCAAACACTGTTTTTCTTTGATTGCTTTCTTTCTCCCCCGGCCGCGGCATCCCTCCTCCTCCCGCAGCCCAGTGTCGGTCACACTTGGACCGGTAAAGCAGCGCCATGGCTCGGGAGAACGGAGACACCGGCAGAGGAGAGACGTGGAAAAAACAAGTCGACGACATCAAGAAGATTTTTGATTTGAAAGAACTCCTTGGCACGTGAGTACACGCGAGTATCCGCTCACCTCTGATGATGTCCCCATGAAATTTCCACTGACATTATTCGGCGTCTGTAGTGAGTTTACGGTGACCTCACAGTCACTGCACTTGTTGGCAATTTTACACTGTTTTCCCCTAATATAAACACAATGAAAACAGCCCTTTGACATTTGCAGTGTTTTACACAGGTTTTCCTTCTTCACTGTCACTGTAGGCGGTGGGTGGAGGCTTAATCACATCACTGGCAAATGTCTCTATTATGACACCAACGCTACGGCATCATGTTATTATTACACTTCATGTTGATGCCGTGGCATCACTGTAATAATAGGCTATTCATATATAGTGTTGTCTGCGTGTATTGTACCGAGGAAACATTACATTTCCTTAAAGTTCCACATGGCAGTCATTTCATAAAAACACTGTTATTCGTCAACGTATTGAGGTATAATTAGTTTATCTACTGTATTAAAATTAAAATTACTTCAAAAATATAATAAACACTTGTTTAAGTCACTACTCACAACCTTTGACTTCCATTACTTAAACCTGTAGTTTATTATTCAAATTTGTTTTCCATGAACATTTAAGCTTTGAACTTAAGCTATTACAATTAGCTAACATTACTGTCAACTTATGCTTCTGTAACAGTTCAAATTTGTTGTTAATTTCTTTAAACTTAAGCTAACTGTTTAAAGGTTATATTATTTTCTTTAAATTTAAGCCAACTGTTCAAATTTGTTGTTAATTTCTTTAAAATGTAAGCTAACTGTTAATAACATAAAATAACTGCACAACTTAATCATTTCTATTTTAATTTATACGTTTATTTTAGCTGAATATTTTAAATTAAAATTGTACTATCCATTTGTTAATTTAAATTGTTAGCTTACCACTGTGTGTCAGCTATGCATTCCTTTTTTGCTAGCATAGGTTTGGCATAGGTTTTGTTTATGTATCATAAATCACCGCTTCATTCATAAGTTTGCTAATTAATTTTAACCAATTATCTGTTATTTGTGATATTTCTCAAACTGTTTTTCTTCACTTTTAGCAAAAAGTGCCCACCATTAAACCTTGAAGTTTAGCATTTGAACTAAGTAAAATTCAATTACGTCCTTTTAAACATTCATCCTTGTTTAAACTTATTGTTTGTAATCAATATTTTTCATTTTCATCCTGCAGTGTTTCCACATCCTTTCAGCACAGGTACCTGCATTTGGGTAACATTTATGGTAACATAATAAAATATCTAGGGCTGATTGATTGAATTGATTGATTACTAAATTAATCATCAATTATTTGCACAAGTGTTTTTTTTAAGAATTAAAACAAGCTTCTGATTTTTCAGCTTCTCAAATGTGAATATTTTCTGGTTTCTCCATATAACAAAGAAATTAGGGAACAATTGATGACTCAATTAATTGGGAAAATAATAAACAGATTAATCGCTGAGGAACATAATCCTTAGATGCAGCCCTAAAAATATCTTAAGTTTACATAACTTAATCGAGCACTATTATTGTTGAGTGATAATATGTTTTGCATTTCATTACAGAAATATGTAGATTCATAGTGACCCTTATGTGTGTTTTGTTTAGATTTCCAATGAGATGATTGGTATTCAACATTACGCCTCCTAATACTCTGACAGTCTGCCCCTCTCATCTTCTGCCTGTTTCCCCGCTGTGCGTGCGTGTGGAGTGAGCTGCGTCTGGTTGTCAGCAGCCTGTAGGGATATGGGGCCAGATGCAGATTGGGATTAGCTATGCAGGGATTAGGAAAACCTCCCTGGAATGACAGGAAGTTTGGTCATGGATTGTGATGATGAAGGATGGACATTTAGCTGGCGGGGTTTGAAAAGCCAATGATCCGAGTCGGCCATGTTGCAGCCACACATTAACCAGAGCTGCCGACAGATCTTTGAACCTGATACATCAACAGAAAGGGTGTGAGGGATGAAGGAGTGGTTTGTGGGTAGAGTTCTTGAATTAGAAACATGTGTGAGGTTCATCCATGTCAATCAAGCAATGAATAGAAGTAAAATCGGCAGCATAGAAGCATTAAAATGTCTTTTTTGTCCGTTTTTCAAATTATATTATTATCAGGCAATGGGAAATGTTGAGTTACACTGACCAAGACCTATGGGTTTGCAAGACGGATATGTCACCTTTAACAACAGCACAATAATGCTGTTGGCGATTAAAGGCCGTTGCACATCAATCTTGATGTGAATAAACAACACAAATTTGTAAGATTTTGATGCAATGTCATAATTCACATAAAACATGAATAAATTGTAAAGTCCAGAAAAATGTGATATCTTCACAGGAAAAAATCAGCTGGTGTGGTTTTACAGAATAAAAGAAAAATGATAAGGATACAGCCAACACTGGAGAAGAGAGGCGAGCTTGCATGGATAAGGAGCCTAAACTTAATCATTTCATGGCTTCAGGACAGACTTAAGGATATCTCAGTCAGAAAGTTTAACAATCCAAGGAAGGTGCAGTTTACTTGTAAACAGACTCACTTTTGTTTACTTGAATATTCTAATGTCACATCATCAGCAACATTCTCTTTAGTTAGATGATTCAAAAAATCAAGCTGGTTCAGAATAATAAAATAAAATGAAGGAAATTCTGTTACTGAAAAAATATTATGAACATGAGAATTTATAACTCCCTTGTGAAAAAAGGCTGTACGACCTTTTTTTTGTCAAAGTGTGCAATCTGTGCTGAGAGGATGTGATGTCATACATCCGAGACTGACACATTATGTTTTGTGTCCTCACACTAGGTCAACCTTGCCACCACTGCCCTCTCTGTATGTGTGTGTGTGTACACACTCAAGCTCTTATACTTTTAGAGTGTCACTACCCTTCTTCATTGTGTGACGTACCATTTTCTGTCCCCACACCATGTTTAATCTGACATCTTAACTCATGCTCGTGTCTGTGTCTGTATTTAGTCTGTGTGTCTGACTTTGCAGACATGTGCGTGCGATTGTCGTTGGTGTCTTGTTACCCTCAGCTGGTGTCCATCCCCATTGATCACTATTCAATAATTCAATACCAACAGGATTGTATTCTTTGTGTGTGTGACTGGTGAGTATGTGTGCTAATACACTAGCAAGAGCTGACATTCATGGACAAAATGATCATCTTAAAAAGTAAAGGTACAGTGCAAAACATTTTTATATGCTGCATCTTTCATTTGGTTCTGTCAAGCAATACTATCAGACCTGACTGAGGAGGGGTGTTTGTGTTTTTACAGCAGTAGCTTAGGGGCAGGTAGGGACAAGAAGCAACCCAGTTTTTCTGAGCCAAAGGATTCTGAAACCTACTGAAAACACAAAGATGGGCATCTTTGTGTTTTCAGTCATACTCTAACTAGGGCTGTAACGATTCCTCAAGTAACTCGATTACAGAAAATGATCGAGGAATTTCCTCTTCCTCGAAGCCTCGTTTAATTAAATTTAAAGCTCACGTTTTGCACGGATTCTTTTTAGTGTGATGCAACGCGCTTATGTCACAGGCTATGCTCCCCTACAAAGTGGAAGAAGACGTAAGCGGGCTTTGGGGAACACGTGTGGACAGTTTAGAGGTACAGGACGGCAGACGCCGGCATAGAAAACAGTAAATACTGCGAAAATGAGCAAATGCAGCAAAGCGAAAGTAATAGGAGGAATAGGATAAAAGTATGTTTTATCAGATTACTCGATGAATTGATGGAATATTCGATAGAATACTTGATTACTAAAATATTTGATAGCTGCAGCCCTAGCTCTAATCTGTTTGCATCTGTCTCACTTTACTAGCACAATTTTGCCATTGCCTGTGTCTGTCTTGACATAATGTTGCTGGGTTACATGTGCTCTTTAGAGGAGGTTGTATTGCAGTATTTTCAGGGAAGTCCATAGGAAGATAAAAGTGTATGATTTTTGAGTGAGTAGATAGTAAAGTGGTTGTGATAATGGTAATGCATTGTGGGAAAGTCACTGTGCCATCTAGGGCATGCTGCACTTAATTGATGCTCTACTTCCCTTCTGCTGGCACTGTTCTTTCCTCTGTTTCTGGGACTGCACAGCTCCCCTTCCCACTCCCCCTCCCTCTGTCTTTATGTCTCCCTTTATATCTCCCTCTTTACGTCATTCATCGCCCTGTGTGTCCTCGTGTTGAACTCCATCCAGCTCTGTCTGTTTTTGACTGTGGATGCAGGTTTTAAAGTTTCTTGTCTTTTATCCCCAGTATAAATAGCAATTTATAAGTAGAACAAAAGATAGTCGCTCGCTGCGTGACATCAACTTTACAGACTGTAAATTGTGTTTTACATCATGTGTGTGTGTTCTTGTATGGGGAACTTTGTGAGGACCCAAAACCTAGAAACCATGGGGAATGAAGATATTATAGGAAATTGAGGACATTTTGGCTGGTCCCTATGTATTGTCACCACTTAAAAGAGCTTTTTGAGGGTAAAGCCTTGGTTTCAGTGTTAAGGATAGAATTGTGTTTAGGTCAGGGTTAGGCAATTCATTGTAATAGTTAGGGTAAGGGGCTAGGGAATGTATTATGTCTATGAGGCCCCCTTTTATATTAGAATGCATTTTCTGTAGTCGGATAGCGATCAGATAGTGCTTCACTACATGCATTTACACCTGCTATGAACATGCGTCTCCGGTGGACACATCCAGATCCGACTGCTCTCCGATCATGGTCATCCCCCCTTAGCTCACCTCCACCTCTGTGTGCTGCCATATCAACAACAACATTAACCGGACATGAAGTTGCACTGTTGTATGGACTACTCTTTGCTTTTTGAAGCAGGGGAAGATGTCAACTTTGACAAACAGAAAATCGGCTAAAGCTGAAATGCTGAGTTTTGTTGCTGCTTTTACGTTAGTTGTATTACATTTACACTTCTATTCGATATGGTCACAAAGCATCTCCGATCACCTCCTAGAGTGCTTTGACAGATCTGGTAACAATCTATCCTCAAGTGTATTTACACCTGTACTGACAAGTGGTCAGGCACTACCCGATTGCAATTTACATTACATGAGAAAAAAACAAATCATTGTGTTAGTCTGACTCAAATTGGACTTTTAATATGCCTATAAACATGTTGGCTAACCTGACTAAATTGAATTTCTCAAAGTCGGACTAACGGACCTCGGTAATGTGGTTAGGAGTTGAACTGCTACTGGTTCAAATCTTTTTCAGTTGGACCATAGTTGAACTCGAGCTAGTCTGGTTATTCAAGACATACGCCACGGTTCCCACTCATTGGCTTAAAGCTGAAATTGATAGAAGAAGCCCAAACCAGGTAAGACAACAGTGGCAGTAGAAACATGGTGAAATCCAGGCTGGTATGTTTTTCTGGTCTGACAAAGAGACCTAGTTTACACTCTGTCAGCTTAAACAATTAAATATTTTAAAGTGCATGAATGGTCAGGACCAGTTGTACTAAGAATTGTGAATTGTGGTTAGGTTAAGTTTAGGCATTAACTGGTTATGGTTAGGACACTCTAAATTGCCCGTAAGTATGAATGTGAGAGTGAATGGTTGTCTGTCTCTATGTGGCCCTGTGATGGACTGGCGACCTGTCCAGGGTGTACCCTGCCTCTCGCCCTATGTCAGCTAGAGTTAGGCACCAGCACCCCCACGACCCTCAGTGGATAAAGCGGTAGAAAATGAATGAATGAATGAATGGTTATGGTTAGGGATAAGGCTTTGTGTAGGCTGTCCAAATGAATAGAAGTCAATGCAGGGCCTTTAAAGAATAGCTGCACGAGCCTGTGTGTCGTTGAATGTGTGTTTCAACTACTTATGTTTTTCCACATCAGAGTGAATTGTGAACACATAGAGTTTGTCCACATTCTTATCCTCTGTTCATCCTTTCCATCTGTTCACTTCTCTTTTTTCTGCCACTTTGTCCTCAGTTTTCATCTCAGCACGATGAGCTGTGATTTGCTGCTGCTGTTGCATTTGTTGTTGCTTGATTCTGTTTAACTGTGGATGCCATTGTAACAGTGTGCAACTTCTGTTGCCAAAATACTGCTTATGTCTCAGCCACCCCAGATTTACACCACATCTCAGGTGAGCCTGCAGAGTATGTCAGATATGTCACATGTCAGTTAGACATATGTGTGGGCCTCTGTGTATTATTACGATCATATAAAGCACTTCAGTCAGTTATGGGATCAATGCTCTATTTTAAGCCAATTGGTGTGACCACATCCAGCTTATAATGGCCCCCTGTGGAAAGTGTGTTGTTCATGTTGTGACACATATGGAATTTGTCTGACAGCTGTGTGCACACTCTTCATGTATGCTAATATAGCCACGTGTAGGAAAAGACAGGAAATCACATATTTTGTCTCAGAAAGGTGAATAAATTAAGTTTTTGCACTTATTAAATTGAAGTTTTAATATTTGACATTTATGAGCTTTTTTTATCGTG
This sequence comes from Brachirus orientalis, assembly GCA_016785285.1. Taxonomy (NCBI): domain Eukaryota; kingdom Metazoa; phylum Chordata; class Actinopteri; order Pleuronectiformes; family Soleidae; genus Brachirus; species Brachirus orientalis. The sequence continues at coordinate 1,237,912 of JAFBJR010019380.1, read as the reverse complement.
ACTTCAGATAGCAATTTATGACTGTAGCTTTTACACCATGCTGTCGTTCTTTTCTTGTTTTGCTCTGTAGAAAATACAGATATTTTTGGTACTTGACATTATGCATCCAAAAAACACTCAGACTTTCCATTTTTTACCAGAGGCATCTTGCCCTCATAACCCAATATGACTCCTTTGTCGTGATGGAATCGAGATGCTGTTTCCAGGTAACCTGCTACATGACCTCTCTTTTAACAAACCGACATGAGGAAAGAGTTATTGCAGTGAATGCAGTGAACCTGCGAAAGTCATTTTATAAAATCAACAGACACAGAGAGGGACGTGAACCTTGCAGGAAGAAGCAATAAAAAGCAGGTATTGTGTGACAGCTGTGGAAACAAGAGACTCGGTGATAATGCTACAGTTTGTTTCTTCGGGAGGATTTGGTTTCAATCCTGTTGTACAATCCTGAAGGGTCTTCACAACAACATCTGGTATCCCTGCTGGGAAACTGTTTCTTGACTGCTTGTTATGATGAATTTAGCTGTTAGTGGGTGACTGTATTGAAGTGATCAAGGATGACATGGTGCAGTGGGTCAGAGGAACTGTAGCAGCATGAGTCTTGTTGCTAGATGTCTTCTTGCAGGTTATTGAAGTTTATTACAGCGTTCCTCAATTGAATTTGAAAATAAAATGTAAAAAAATAATAATAAAATGAAAAAAAGTGTACATTCACTTGACTGTGTGAAACACTTGGAAGGGAAGTGTGAGGTGATGGATATTCAGCTGCAACTTGCAACTTCACCTTTAAATGTTGCTAAATTTTACACACTGGAAGTTGGTAAAATTTAGCAACATTGGTGTTGTTCATTAGACTTGACACCTATGTATTTGCTTAAATTAGAAGTCAAGTGATTAATTGATTGGGCGGATTAATCAGACCAGTAGTTGGGATTTTTTAATAATCGGCATTTGCCAGTTATTATAATATAAAACATTTTTTGTAATAACTTATTTTTGTTCACAGAAACATTTGTTTTACCTGTTTCATGTATTTAATATTCAGCTTATACAATATTATGCTGTTTATAGAGACCATTAAGGTTGTTGGATAACCAGCTACTGAAGTAAACATTTTTTGTGTGTGTTGTTTCTTATCATTAAACAGTTATATTTTATCACATAGAAAGTAGGCTTGATATATGGGCCACAAAAATATCAGACATACAATAGAAAACATATTATTGATCACCATCTTCAATCCTGGTTTCCCTCCTTGCCTTGAAAGTAGCACTGTGCATTTTGGGAAAGAAAAAAGGAGCAAAAGACAGCCAGTTTGAATTATTTTGCCCTTCTCAGAGGAAGGCACTAAGACTATGACTGCTTGACCTGTGGCCAGATGTGATTGTGAGGCATTATAATATTGCTGAGACAAAGCAGACCTGTGCCCTGGATCAGTCCAGACTGCGTCAGCAGTCTGTGATGCTTGTCCTCGGGGAGATGCTCTCAGACTGCACTGTAGGCCTGTCAGTTTCAGTCCGAAACGTGGTTATCAATTTAAACTGGGGGAAAGTTCTAATCTAAACCTTATAACACTAAAATATGCATCCTAAAAGCCCATCACACCATCTGAAGTAATTACTGCATGGGACAGTAAAGGGTGTGGTGAGGTGTAGGTTGGCCTTACATACACTTACCTCATTAATCAAACATGCATAAACCAAAAAAAGTGGGTTCATACTCATTTCCATGCAAAGATCAATATGGACATTGGCGTAGCATACAATAAAAGATCAAATGTATGTAAGTTTGATCATACTACTCATCCACATAGAGGTTCCCCGACAGTTACATTATATACTGCACACAAAATGCTGAATTTTTTATTGTTAACAATCTACAGCAACATATTCAGCAGTTAAAAATATGTATCTTAAGGAGAAGGATTATTTATTTGTTAAAAGACTACAGGAAACGTAATTACACACAGTCAATTCTGTTTAAACATTAATTCAGTGCATAATTACACACACAGGCAACAGTGGAAGTGCACCGGACAGCTGAAGGGCAGAGGGGCTGTGTCTGTGATCAGGTGGGTGAAACCTGCTGTCAACACCTGAGAAGGTTTGTGACATCCTTTTGGACTGTGAAATTCTGTACAATATAAGAACAAGAAATAAAGCATAGCCAAACAAGCCTCTGCCCGCAGTGTCCTGTCCACTGCAGCCACATCTGAGACATACATCTGAGAAGAGGCATACATCGTTCAGTGCTTCTAAAATGTAAGTATGAAATACTGTACTTTGGTAAGTTTGGTAAGTAGGGTATTCATGAATGTATACATGAAAAACACAACATTTAATTTAAAATAGTTTATTTCTTTAATGATCATATTAGATTTTTATTAATCTCTTTTAAGTGTGTTATTTATTGCAAATAGAGAGCAATTTATGCCTCTTCCTGCCTGTAGGTCTTGGCCCTCTCTCAGCTGATGGACACCTGGCTCTGTGAAGCTCCTGGCCGATTTCTGAGCGCACAACTTATTATCATTCATAAAAAGAGAGAAGTCTATGGTGCAATAAATTATATTAAATGTGCATACAAAATATAAGAAATCCAGTTTGTTGACACCATCGCTGTTAACCGCAGCAGTGATTTCTCTCCACATTGTTGCTTTGATCCCACTTTCCAGGCTGACAAACAGAATCACTTTGTTATTTTTGAAATTCTGACGTTATTTTGCTTATTTTCAGAAGCTTCTCTTCTTTGTCGTATTCTGCATCTCAGTGTCATAAACTAAAGGATATATGGGAGCTTGGTATTCAAATTAAGATCACTTTCAGCTGCAAAGGCTGATCAAGCCTTAGTGTAATATTAAATAATGTTGAAGTGTTTGTGTTGGGGGGGGGGGACTAGCATACTAGAAGACTAGCATATCATGTCATATTTGCTCAAACTTGATTTTTGGAAAGAGTGATAGCCCTACAGCAACTTTAGCTCACTTTACTTTCATGTCACACTAGGCATGGGATGTTAGGAAAATTTCATGTCATGATTCTATGATGATGACTAAAACATTTTCTTTAAAATTGGTATAACTCTTAAAACAGCTCTAAGATACAGTGAAACAACTTAACCTTCACTTTTTGGTAAGAAACAAACGTTTTTATAAGACCATCATAAATTGTGAGTTTCTGAAATGGCTGGAAAGATGCAGACTCTCCCTTCGGCATTTTCAAATAACTCTTATAAACTATGAATGATTTTCCCTAATCCTGATTGTCCCAATAATGGAAGTTCATCACAATCCACTTTGGGTTAGTGCTTTTTTTTCACAATGCATAATGAAATTATATATCATTCCATCCATTAATGAGATACTGTGGCCTCATATTACTAGCACACAAACGTCTTGATGCAGTAAGTGGAAAAGAAAGCCACTGAACAGGTGGACAGAAATCTTAAAACTTATAGCTCCTATGGCTGTGACAGACTGTTGACAGTTTTTCGTGCAAAGTGGCAGATTGAATCATCATATATTTTCCCCCTCAAGGCTCTGCTGTTTCCAACAGTGCAGTATATGACAAAATGCCAGAACAGAGGATGACGACGAAAAGATAATGGAGAATTGAGAAATGAAGGTTTTTCGACGAGGGGGGGAGGGGATTGTAGCAGCACATATCAGCCTATGGCCCTAGGAGCCCTATAGCACCATCTGCTATTACCAGACACTTTGTTGACAGACCAGCCCTCTCTTCCTGTTTTGTGGATTGTACTGTAGATTTCCCTCATTCAACTGTAGTTAAGAGGGAGCTCATATCTTAATAATACTGATTTTGATCTCATTAAAAATGCATGAATGGTATGGACAGACTGTCTCTGTTTCAGTCCATCTTTCCTCTCTCCTGTCTAAAGAGGCTTTGTCTGCTGCAGGGAACCACAGATCACAACCACAGAGTTTTCCTTTCTTTCTACTCCTCTTCTGTTATGATGACAGAGAGCGAGAGAAAAGGTTGTGCTTGGTTCTCTGAGAAAGACTTTTCAAAAAAAAAAGATACACCCAGCACAGTTCAAGTATTTAGTGGTGAATATCAGTTGGGTCTCCCTCCGATATTAGCCAGGCTTCCATCGCTTGTCCTTCAGCTTGTTCAAAATGCTGTTGTCTGCTCCACTGGCTTCCAGTACACTGCAGGATTCATTTTAAATGATTATTGTTTGTTTATGTGTCTAAATGGCCTTGCCCCACCTTACCTCTCCGACTTACTGCTATTTGTTGTCCAAAAAACAAGGCTGAATGTCAGGGGTGAATGGGCCTTCACGGTAGCAGCTCCCAAATTGTTTACTGGTTTGCCGCTTCACATTAGGCCTAACTTCCTGTTTTTAAGTCTGTTTTATAAACATTTTTCCCCTTGGCATTCGACTAAACCCTGATGCCTCTTTGACTTTGCTGAACTAAGTGAGGCCTTCCTGGTAACTGTTATCCTGTAGCGACATGTCTGGTTGTGTGTGCGTGACTGTGTCTTATTAGTTGCATGTGCATCATCATCTTAGTATTGATCGCCATGTGTACAGAGCCGAAATATGATTACGCTCCTGAAACCAATGTGTCTGTCTGCCTGTCATTTAAGATAATACAAAATGACCAGGTTCCTTCCTCGACAGCACACAGAGCATTTTGGGTTTTTTTTTTTTCAGTGAGGAATCCATCGTGTGGCACAGATTGAGGTTTTCATGTAACTGGTTGCCAAATTCTTTCAGGTATGACGTCAACTATTGGTACGCTCGTATGTATTGTGCAATAACAAAGCAGTCTGAAGATGCTGAGCACAGAACTCTGGACAGTTACATATCATAGTCATTTGCTGGTACTAATATTTACAAATGTTTGTTTTTTTTGATATTTTGTTCTTGGCAGCCATTAACTCCTTCAAAACACTCCTCTCTGGCATACAATGAATAACTGGGATAGGCCAGTAATAATACACTTCTTTCTTCGGGCAGTGCATGAAACGGTAGGGCAGAGGTGTGGCAGTGAGAAGCAATCAGCCTTTAAAAGGACCTTCGAGGCAGCCCTTGAACTGAGACAAAGCTTTGGTCCTTTATGAATGAATGAAGAAAAAAAAGTCAGTTGTGTAATTCATGTTGAACAATAAATACTGTAATCCTTTCCTTCTTACTCAAAACGTGGGTTCTTCTGTAGATGAAGAACCCACATTCTGTAGATCATACAATCACTGCCACATGGTTATGTTGCAGTGGTTGTATGTAGTACACACTTTGCTTTTTATCCGCCATAGAAAGCTGCAAACTCTAACTCATCTGCCTCTTCTCTAAACCTTGAGTTTATCATAATATTGTTGTCTTAATCCTTAATAATGAGAGGGTTTTGATTTGGTGTAGTGTAATAACATGTACCCAAATAATATTTGGCAGGCATACATCAGGTTGCCGTGGTAACAGTGAGCCGTTGGCCATCAGATTGTGAATGATGGCTACTGTTATTGGAATGGAAGCAGTGCTGCAGAGTCTGCGTTGCCGGCCAGCAAACACTGTCATATGGACAGGTCATTTAGGGCAAACTGTACACTTGCACACACACTTGGGCCCTACTACTTACTCTGGTATTCATTACACTTCACAAGAGTGACACACAAACACACACATATTCTCTGTACCTTGGAGGCTTTTTTTTGTATTATCACAGACCTACTTTCACTGAGACCCACTACTTTATGTATATCCTGTGGCTGTTTATCTGGATCAGCTTGGCCCATTTACACTCGGATCATCCTGCACAGTGCAAAGCTCAAATCAGACACCGCTGACTAAAGTTCACATCATAAAGTTGTAACTGTGTAGATTTTTTCATATTTTACAAATTTGTAATTGGTACCATTTAAGATTTCCCAAACATGCTGTTGCATGGACACTGCTTGTTTGCCCTGGTTACAGTGCAAATGACCTGGCTGAGAACAGGGCAGTAGCAGGTGGTCCTTCCAGGTCTGTCATTGACCCCCCTCCATATGCAGTCTTGAAATAAAAAGCCCTGCTATTGTGACAGGACCAGACCCAAAATCTCAAAACTAATCATTTCAAAAATAAGCTATTTCTGCTTCTGTGAATAGCCAGCTCTGGTCAGGCACCACAGCTGCAGCACAGGTTGAGAGAAAAGAAGTCACAAAATGAATCAAAAAAAGTGCTCTTAAAATGATAAAGAAAAAAAATCACAAAAGGGTTGAAGCTGAGCACTGTGAAATACCACAATACCATACAATAAAACACAACTGATTTGTTGTGATAGGTGACAATACATCCTTATATACAAAATAGTTTCCCTAGTCAAATATATAACTGATGCTCCAATTCACACTCTTTGTACAGCTTTTTATATTACAGAGCATACATCAAGAAGACAAAAGTGATTTGGTTTCTTTCACTTTTTTGTACATTTTTTAAACAAAATATGAACCTTGTACATTTAGGGAGAGGCCAAGTGTACGAAAGGAAATAATGAGCATATTTAAGGGAGTCTGGGAAGATAGTTATCAACTGCCTCTCAGAGGGAGTTGGGAAGTGGGAGGTCTGTATCAAATTCATTGCTTCATCATTCACATTTTCTTGAGGAAATGTGATTCTCTCTATCATATAAATACAGTTTTATTCACAGATGGTCTTAATAAGGGGGTGGTGTTGGCTGCAGGTAAGTCCCTGACACTCTCTGTAACCTCAAGCCCAACCTTCTGCTACTGCTGACATCATTCCTTTGCTATGCTTGTTTTTGTGATGTAGCGGTGTAATCCTTCAAACAAAACCATGATTGATCAGACTTAATAGTTGTTACGTTGTAACACCAGTTTTTCTGCATGTGACAGTATCTGTGTGTGATGGCAGCACAATAGGTGTATATTTTTTATGGTTAGAAACAGAAAGAGATACAGTAGAGCAGCTGAGAAAATTGTTTCATCAAAAGGAAAAACAAGTCTCAGCACGGATTTGTGTTGGTAATGGAAATTGTAGAGTCTTGCCAAAACATGGCTACAAAACAATTAGCTTTAACTATTTGGATTATGTTTGTTTATACTGATATGACCCATACAATAGAGGTAGTTTTAATCCAAATCTCTTTAGCAAACAGATAAACCCACTGGTGATAAGATGGGATTTTTAATTTCTCATAATTTTATCTTAAAAACAATGCCTTGTTGTAGTGAAGCTGTCAAGCCCTTCAGTTTTATTCATATTCTCATAGAACATCTGAAGCTCAAAGAAGAGCACATTACAAAGTGACCACAAAGCTTTTAATCCTAAGCTGCATTAAAGAGCAGCTTTTAATGTAATTTTACCCTGTGTCATTTTTATATACTGTATTTATTTTTCTTTTCTCTTTCTCATGTCTTTCACAATCGTCTCTTGTTTCTATCTGTTGTTTTTATGAATATATCTCATCTTATTTTTACCTGTGTGTTGATTTTATGAGTTCCTGTATTTCTCTTTTTATGATTTTATGTTGGTGAGCCAAATAGGTATAAATTTAACTCAAACAAATGAGTCAAATTTACACCATGGTGGGCAGTTAACTTCTATTCTATTCTATTCTATTCTATTCTATTCTATTCTATTCTATTCTATTCTATTTTATTCTATTACACATGATTATTTTTGCATAATTAATTTGAATACACTGTAATCCTTAAAACAGGCTTTTGTAGAACTGAGTGTTCAATCCTCAGAAGTCAGCAGTGCAGCAAGTTTCCATGAACAGTTTTTTTTTCTTGTGTAAATGTGGTCACAGTTTACTCAGAGACACTTGTGTGTGTGTTGTTTAACCTCTCTGCTGGCAACAGCCATGGCCACAGGTATTTGTTTTATGTTTTTGTGCTGTCCGTCTGTCCATCTATCCATCTGTTAGCCCTGTTGTTGTAAATGCGATATCTCAATAACATCTTCCAGGAAATCCTTTCAAATTTGGCTTAAAAATCATTTGGACTTAGTGGATGGTTTTTAGCACTGGCCAGTAGCTGTCCTCTATCTGACAGAATGATGGGGAGAGGGGGCATTATATAGCTGATAGTGATGTACTATTATTGCTATGGTAAGTTATACAGTATAAAGCATAGTAGAAGAATAAGTCCACCTTATCCACTGTACAAAACACACAAAAAGATTATGATTGGCTGTCTGACTGTCTCTCTCCTTTTCTCTGCTTGACTTGATAATATTGACAGGGAGTCTGTGGAGCTCTGATGTCAGTGTGTGAGTGTGTGTTCTTCTGCAGCCATACTCTATAAAATGTGAGCATGTGCGTCTAAGTGGAGAGAGGAATTTCCAAGGTCACAGGAGACAAACTGCTGAGTCACCTGCAGCTCTCTTATCACAACAGTTTTCTCTCTCTGTTGCTTTTTGTTAAAGGGATGCATACTGTCAATCCGAGTCCATTCATTATTATCTCCTCAGAGACACAAAAATATTTCCAAATATCAAGTTTTAATTCAGCATTTTATTTTAGAGTTATGTCAGTTAAGGTTCCTGCCTACTGGAGTCCAACATTCTCATTCTGTCATGGCAGTCTCAGGTCTCACTAAGAGAGTTAGTTTGAAGTGCCCTCTGTCGGAACATAAACCGGCAAATCATGCCTATTAAGACTATATTAGATTAAATAAAAAGTTCTGATTTGTTTAAATAAACATATCAACCTCATTGAATAAACGGCCCCTCAAACATCTTGCTAATATTAGTGCACAAGTTCAAGCATCAGTCTAGTATAATGTCAAACTATAAGAAAGTTAGATGTTTTCCTCCATCCTCACATCTCCCCCTCATGCATTAGGTCAATCATTAACCTGCCATGTATTTCCTGAAGTGTTGCCTCTGTATAGAACTAAAATGCAAACAGAATTAATCTTCTTAACCCATTTTTTCCACTTGCTGAAAAACCCATTAACACACACTAATGTCTGTTTTTTGTTTACAGTGGGAAGACACATAATGAACATTCACTCCCCAGTAAAATGACTCTACATAAAACACATATTTTTTTCTTTTAATTTTCCCCCTTGGAAAATTAAATGTAAAATATAAAAGGGTAACCATACTCACATAAACTTAGTTGAAACTTAGTTTGCAAAGGCAGTTGCTGTTACTTTGGAAGTGATGACACAGTCAGGTATAAGGGGTGGAATCAACATTGTCATTTACATGCCGTAGCACATCCTGACATTAACAAGAAAAGTCTGAGTGAATTAGCTCTCTGTAGCGACTTTGTTGTGCTAGATCTCAGCCGCTCACTCTTTAATTGCTCCCGTGAGCACAGTGAGGCTGCCTGCAGGGTGTCTGTCATCATGTATCTTCTTTGCCTTTTATTCTCCTCTTCTGAGAGAGGGTTTGTTTGTTTCAGTCTTGAAACAACTGCTACACTCTCTCAGTTTAATCTGATTTACCTCATGTGCACATGCAGATGTTGTTGTCTTGGTTGTCTGAAGTTTGGATATCGGTTTAAACTCAATCCTTAAAATGAACACATTTAAAAAAACATTGTGAAACGTGCAGCTTTGAAGCAGCCTTGAAGCCTCTCATGCCTTTTGAAGTAATTACCACACTGTGCAGCAGAGGACGCAGCAAGTGCGTCTTGGCCTTAGATCCACTTTCAATCAATTTGTAAAATAAGACAGTGATGTTATGTTGTTCGCAGAGCCGGCATTGAACCGAAGATTTAGCTGTGAAAATGGAGGATACAAGCAAACTAAACTATCCTCTAGAGCAGGCAGTCATAATGCCAAAGAATCTGAGAAGCAGCTTGTGGAATTACTCATGGTTCTTTACCATAGATGAGACAGTGAAGACCACATTTTCAGACTCACCTGTTAGATGTTGGTTCCACCCGAGTGAAGCGATATCGCAAGAGGACAGCACAGCTAGTGATCAACCTTGTATTGGACACATTGATTGTGTGCAGTTGAGGGGCCGGGGATATCTGAATATCATAATATTCAGATATAATATTTATTCAAATTTTTGGGAAAAAATATTAGCCCTAGTCGACACACACTCACACCCATACACAAATGAGCATGCAGCCGCTGGCTTTCTCCCACAGCATTGGATTACCCACAGTCCATTTACTTCCACACGGGCAGACTGAAGCTGTTACTATGGTGATTAACATAAACAGAGGGGAAGCCTCCTGACTTCTCACTTATGGTCAGGGCTCTTGCCATGGTAAATCCATACCTCAGTGGCTGCATCTGTGTGTGCATGTGTCTCTGTATGTGATGCAAACACAAAGCAGATGGGAATCATTATAGTTTTGTCTCTGTGTGCACACACACATACTTTACAGTGTAGCTTTTCAAGGCCACGCTGTACTGACAACACCCTCTGCTGGATGACACAGTAATTGCTTTAAATCAGTTTTCCTCCATTTAAAAAAAAATTTGTCTCAATAAAAATCAGTTTACATTCAGATGAGAACACAAAAATGACTCCAAACTGCCAAATAAGCATGCTGGGCCGGTAAACCTTCCAAAATTATTCTAGCATATGCTGGTTCAAGCAGGCCTGATCCAAAACTGTCATTTCTGGTGCCATGTTAAACCCTGAGAGCTTTGCCCTAAGTAACATTTGGTGAGGCAGACGGGTGTGAGTGCCAGGATTTTGGCCCAGAAATTCTTTATTTAGTTGCAAATTTTTAATTACACCCAAAACTTCTGGAATAAAGTTATTTGGAGTGATGAGACCAAAATTGAACTTCATTCACAACCATAACCATAAATGTAGCATACAAGTCAACAAGTACACCATTCCTTCTGTGAAACACAGAGATGGATTGCTGATGTTTTGGGGATGTGTGAGCTACAAAGGCACAAGGAACTTGGTCATAATTGATAGCAAGATGAATGCAGCATGTTATCAGAAAATACTGGAGGAAAATTTGCTCTCATCAGCTGCGCATTGGACGAACTTGGATATCCCAACATTACAATGATCCAAAACACAAGGCCAAGTTGACCTGTCATTGGCTACAGCAGAAAAAAAGTGAAGGTTCTGGAGTGACCATCTCAGTTTTATGACTTCAGTATCATTGAGCCACTTTGGGGAGATCTCAAACGTGCAGTTCATGCAAGAGAGTCCAAGAATTTACAGGAACTGGAGGCTTTTTGCCCATAAGAATGGGCAGCTTTACCATCTGAGATAATAAAGTTCCTTATTTACAACTACCACAAAAGACTTAAAGCTGTCATTGATGTTAAATGTTCCAGTATTTAGAACTGTGTTATGTAAACTTTTCATCAGCGTCATTTGGATAGTTTCTGTTGTCATTATTTTTACATTGTTTGTAGTAAATGGCCTCACCAAACCACTAACCATGAGTGAAAAGAAAAGCCAGGGTTTGTAAACTTATGAGCACAGCTCTATGTTTTGTCTTAATTGCAGAGAGAACTGTACAGGCATCTTCCTCTCTCTCCTTCACTTCATGATCATCTTCTCCTGTCGGAGTCACAGAGAAAATACGGACTATAATTGGCACTTAATTGCTGCCGTGGCAACAGTGCTATTTAAACCCACACACTTTGTAACAAAGGCATATAGTGTGTTCATACTCATAAATGGAAGAAAGACACACAAGAGGAGAGGCACTTAACTCTCATTTCCTCATTCAAGTGTTTTATGTTTTTTACATATGGAGATTTGTTATGGTCTGGTGTATGTGTGTGTGTGTGTGAAAACAGGCAACAGCGTTTATATTTCCATTCTATTGCTTTATTGTGTGTACACAGCAGCTGTGATAAAACTTTTACCCATCATGCCTTGCCTCCTCTCACCATAGTGATTCACATCAGCAATTTTCCACCAGGGGTTAGGATCCTGCAACAGGTCTTGAGATCATTTTGGAAATAAGTTTAATCTCTAAAGGATTCATGTTGAATCCCTGTCCCTTATTTCTTCTCATCTCTTTATGGTTCATAGCACAGGCAAGAGAAAATCAGGTTTAAGGAAGGATTTTTTACAACATATTCATATTCATCATAAATTGCAAGTTTTGTAGAAGAACTACCATGAAGTTGACAAATAAAAGTGTGGTCAAACCCTGTGATCACAACAAGGTAGAAAATAAAAATTTTTATCAGTGGCTTTTCCTCCCCAGTGGAGAAAGGGTGAGATACCTAGTTCTTTTTCCAAAAGTTAAGGAGGCAAAAATAATGATGTCAAGTCATGCAAATTTAAGGCAATTATAGATATTTCAAGTGCATTTTGTCCAGAGCTTGGGCTCATTTCTGACCCTGGCTCATGCTTTTGTGTTCTTTCTCCTGGTTCACTGACCTAGGCTGAGGTCAAACTACATCACTTACGTGTATCCCGTTTCTCTCTCTTTCTCTGTCTCTGTCCAAAAAGCGTACCAACTCTCTCGTCTTCACATTTTCTAACTGCTTTCCATTTCTTTCTGTTGTGTTTTTTTTTTTCCCCAGGTTTTTTTTTACAGTCCACCAGCTACCTCATTGTGTTTGTGTTCCCATCAACTGGCCTATCTTTTCATTCTCCCCACAATAATGACATATGATTACTTTGTATTCAGCGCACATGTAAATAATGGGCTGAGTGTGTTATGTGCCATGATGACGTTAGTGTGGCATGCTGTGTGTTTGTCCTTGTGCATGCTCTGTCATTATCAGCCTGTCTCTTTTGTGAGTGTATGTGTGGGTATCTTCAGAGTAATTGCTGTTGCAAATAGTATTGCTAAGCTGCACATCTTCTCAGATCCATTTGTGTTTTCATACCCCCTTCTCCCCCCCCCCCCCCCCCCCCCGGTTTGACTGTGATGAAAGTGCTGAATATATTCAGTTGTATTACGATTGGAACTCAAATTCTTCAGCTGAAGCCCGTTCTATTGAGCAATGTTCTCTAAATGCTTAAGACAGAGTGTAGAAGGACTTTTTTGTTTGTGTTTATCCCGATCCCATGATTGATTTATTATTTATGTACATGAATTAATGCAATTACTGAAAACCATTAGTGCCATTTCACAGCCTTAATTTATGTCTATTTCACTGTACTTGGCAATTTTCTGACCCAGCGGAGAGGGGGTTCCAATTACACAAAAACTTGAGTTGTTTTCACTTCACATCACTAATTTGCTTTATTCACTGAGTAGAGTTGAATTTGTGATTATTAATAAACAAGTTTCCGAATGAATATTGCATGAATATTCGATTATTTGGTTATCTGACTATTCAATTGATTATAAAAGTCAATAAATAAATATCGGTATTCATAATTATTTAAAAAAAAGTTTTATAGGTGATTGAATTGCTTTTCTACTCCAATTTTTTTCTAATTTGCGGCGCATCTATTACTTTAAGGCATGAGCAGCAAGCATTATGTCAGTCGACTGACTGCACGTGTGTTTGCAGAAGTGATGAAATTCATAAATACGTAATGTAAGATAATTTCCTTTTGTAAAGAGATATTTTGAATATTCAAATACCATTTTGTTGAAATGCCTTTCCTTACAACATTCATGTACAGTATAAACTGTACTAAAAGAATACGGAGAGTGTCAAAATCAATCCCGGAGTTTCAACAATCTTCTTCCCACTTGTTTAAACATTCCTGTAACTAAAACACATTCTCCAGGTGCATGACAGAGAGGCTGTGTCCATGTATTTGATGACATATCAGACATTGGTTTACAAACTGTAGAGGACTGATTTAAACAGATGACCTTAAGGTGAACTGTGGGACTGTTAAATGCCAAGCCAACATGGACCTTAATTTCAGTGTGAATGAAATCTCAAGAGCAGAAATGTACAAGCAAATCTGCAATGAGGACGTTTAATCTTAATAAAGCACATAAAATTGACTCGTATGATGTAATTTTGGCGGTCAGGTAAGTGTCGATCGGGGTTTTCATCAGTAAATAAAATAATTTCCACAGCTCAGGTTGAACTCCACAGTGGAGAATTAGTTGTGAGTGAGTGAGTGTATGAATGAACTGCAATAGTTTTTGTTCCTGCAGCTACAATTACATGTGTGTAATCAAATTGATTTAGCATCCAGTGGCTGTTTTGGACCATTGAGAATAGTGGTGATTGAACAGTATGACAGTAGCAGGGACAAAAGGCCAGCGATAGCACTCTCGCACGTTGGAGATGGAGCGCTGTGTGTCACTGATGGAGGCGCCCAGAGCAGGTTTCATGTTCATAATGGGAGGCTGCTGTTTGTTCTCCACTGCCAGTTTGGCAATCATCCATTTTCCTCCCACCCCCTCTATGAACATTCTCATTTGTCTTTGCCCCAGCTCACAATGGTGATCAGTACCTTGCTTTCTTAGCTACATTAGCAGCGTAACCTAAGGAATGCCAGCGTTCAGAGTCCAGACAGGAGAATGAAAATCCCCCTCACAGTTTCCTTGACCACCAATACATATTTTTCAAAGGTAATACATCATCTCCATAATAATAAATTAACATTTCAAGTGCACATTAGAACGAAAATAGGTTGCAGCTGACTCAACATATACTGTATGGTGAAAATAATTAAATATTATGATAATTTAATGGTGAAAATAATTGTTTTATTATAAAATAATTAAAACAATAAATGAAAATATACATTGTATAATTACAGAGTTTGATGTATATTTCTAGTGTAAGTGTGTGTGTGTGTGTAGGTTCATATGTTTTTATTTGGTTTTGGTTTGGTTTGATTGTTTTCATGTGGTTCTCAGACAGAAGGCCTTACATACGTAAGTGTCCACACCAAGGCCTAATGTACCACTGCTGTGTGTAAGATCTGCTGTATGTGTAGCGGTTTCAGCAGTTGTCCTGGCTGGTGTGATGTCTGAGTCTTTTGTGATGACTGTGTTTTCAATTTCATATTAAAAAGCACCCGATGACTCCTGTCAGTCCATGTTAAACGTGTCACCTTGTCAGGCTATTTTAGTGCCTTAGCTTCTGTCTCTGTTTTACACTGTGTGTGTACATACTTACACTATACACCTTCTTAGTGCACTGACAGGCAGTGAAGCTCAACTGACACAGTCAGATGCAGTTCATGTTTCAAAATCGTTGCTGCAGGTAACAGTAAGCAGAAAATTCAGGCGAGTGAACCCTCCGCACACATGCACGCGCACACCCATGCAAACACAGCAGGAACACATATAGGACATTTGATTGGAGGAAGGAAACATATACAACATCTGGCAGCTGAGTTCACACCTGTATCTAGTATTTCTTATGTTGTGGGGACCTTGCACAGTCACTTTATGGGGACCTGTCTTCCTTATGGGGAAAAAATCAGGTCCCTATAACGTAAATCACAACAAGCTGAGGTTAGGGTTAGGTTAAGGTTAGGGTCAGGGTCAGGTCAGTAGTAATTATGGTTAAGGTTAGACTAAGGCTCAGAAAATTAGTCTAAGTCATTGTTGAAGTCATGGAAACCATTGTGTCTGTGAGTCTGTGTGAACGTGCACACAATGAGCACCTTTCTCTGACATAAACAGACCTTTTCAGGAACAGTAGTCCACAACCTGGTCCTAATGAGGCACAACCTACTCTTGGTCCTTACCCATTTCTGAGGAAATGGTTAAGTTTAGACCAAGATTTGAATTGTGATAAAGTTAAGGTAGGGGTAGGCTTTAACTAGTTATGGTTCAGGTTGGGGTTAGCACTGCATAAACCTGTGTGTGTGTGTGTGTGAGAGAGAGAGAGAGAGAGAGAGAGAGAGAGAGAGGAAATCTGTGTGTGCCTTTGCTCATTTAGTAGCTCTACTCTTTATTCATTCACATTTTTGCACACACTCTCTCTCTTGCTCTCTCACTGTCATACTATATCATCTATTTTCCTTTAAATGGGAACATAATTAACATCATGTTCTATTGAAAAGACCCGAAACTAGTGTTTGCGACCATGAACTACACAGGTAAACGTTTACTGACATTAGAAATCAAGTGAGAAAGTCGAAAGCTGGACCATTTCCCCATAAACTTCATTCACATGAAGTTTTTGTGGCTATTCAGTGTATTTTCGCTTCCTATTTGGCTTCAGGAAGAATATAAAAGACTGCTGTTTATGGTCTCCAACAACTTCTGAATAAGGCTGTGTATCTGTCCAATATACACCTCAAGTCTGTCTGTCAGTCAGACAGACAAACCAGTCAGCTGGTTAACAGTTTTGTTGTTGAATCAAAGATTTGGGAAAAAAAAAAACCTGTTGCTTTGAATCAAACTGCGCAGCTGTGGGACATGGAAATAAAACAATGAGCTGAAAGGCGTACTCTTGGGAGAAAAATACTCTACAGAGTCTGGGAAAGTGCAGTGATTGTTGTTATCTGGTGATAATGTGATTCATGATTTATTATCTCCGTCTAAATTACTTTACACCTCACTGAAATCACTAGTATGAAAGTATGAATAACTCTGTTTGGGTAGAGCAGTCCCTGCTAATCAACACATACACACGTATGTGTTGATGATGGGAGCGAATTGGTGCTTTGCGCATATGAATCCATGTGTGACTTTTTCTTCTTGGATGCTTTTTCACATATGTTCCTGTCTCTCAGAGAGAGAGAGTCTCTCTTTCTAGGCTTGAGGTGTGCATGCATGAGTGAAGCAGAAATACAAATATCACAGCCCACTTATTATGTCTGGCTTTGACGTCATCAAAACCTGCACTGTCCATTATCGGTGCAAATAGAGGAGAGTGTTTGTTAATGAGAGAGAGAGAGATAGGAGGATGAGGGTGGGTTGTTTGGGTGGGGATCCAATCTGATTGGTTGTCAGGGGGTCCACTTAGATCACCAGGGACAACCAAGAGTACACTAGTCACTGTAAAAGATGTGCAACACAAGGTGGAAGACAAAGAGGGAATGAGAGTGTGAGGGAGAGGAGAAGCAAGTGAAGGTGAGAAGAGGAGCAGATTTTTACTGACAGGTGTGAGAAAAACACCCAGAGGAAGCAACAGCCTATTTTAGTGTGTATATACCCGGTATTCCTGATGTTGTGAGGACCTAAATCTGTT
Source organism: Brachirus orientalis (assembly GCA_016785285.1). Taxonomy (NCBI): domain Eukaryota; kingdom Metazoa; phylum Chordata; class Actinopteri; order Pleuronectiformes; family Soleidae; genus Brachirus; species Brachirus orientalis. The sequence continues at coordinate 1,220,921 of JAFBJR010019380.1, read as the reverse complement.
TCCACAGTCACATTATGCGAACTTGGCTTCCTTATGGGGACAAAATCAAGTCCCCCTAATGTAAATGACTCAATTTCAAGGTGAAGACATTTTTTAAAGTTAGTCTGAGGTTAGGGTTAGGTTAAGGTTAGGGTCAAGGTATAGGCACTAGTAATTATGGTTAAGGTTAGAGTAAGTCTCCAGGAAATGAATGGAAATCAGTGCAATGTCCTCTGAAGTTATGGAAACCAGAGTGTGATTGTGTGTGTGTGTGAGTGATGGTCCACTCTAGTCCGGCTGATGAGTGGCTTGTCAGATGTGTCTCGGGCTTAAGGGCTCGAGGGCTGTTTAGTCCGCCGGCACACTATTGATGTGAAAGAGAGTTAATTCACAACAGCTGTTTTCCCCTTGAATGGGGAGCGTAACACACACCCTGGCATCACACACAGGCAGCACGCACGCACACCAAATTACACACAACAGTGAATGAATAAAAACTGAGTGAAGAGAACGAGAAGGAGTGTGTGATGAAGGTTGACTGAGGCGTTCAATGGTATGAAGAATTATTATGAATTAATATTCACTCTAGTTTTAGGTGTTTCATTGTAAACCTGATTCATTTTCTTTTTGTCATCATCTGCTCCTTTTATTAGGTTCTAGACATTAAGCTTTTTTTCTGTTTTGAATTCCAAATACTAAGGGATTCAAATTTTTCTTTGGCCATTTCAATGCTTATTTTTGTGTTGGCTTTAGATTTGGACTTCACTTGTCACGATGTTGCCTGGACTTCCAATTTGCCATTTACTTTTGGTGGATCTTGTTTTTACTTTTACTTTGCACTTTTCTTATGTCTTTTTTTTACTTCCTGATTACTCAGACCTGTTCCCTGTTATTTTCACCTGTATCTCATTATCTTCACTTGTTTATGTTTACAGTGTCTTTTGTCTTCCTTTGTTTGTTGCCACCCTGTCTTGTTCCTTTATGTCATGAGTTCAATTCAGCCATGTTTTCCTTGTTTATCTTGTGTACCATGTTTGTTTTGGACTACTCTTAAAATACTGCTTTGAGTGCTTACAAAATTCAAAATGTAGTTATAGCAAGGAAACAGTGCATGGATTTCCACTAAAAAGATACATAGATTCAATACTATAATATAATTTTAATTTAAATTTCTAAAATTTTTAATTTTCACATAGCCTGATTGTTGGACTGGAAGAGATAACGTGAGCGATAACAAGAAGAAGGGTGAGAGAGTAGCTACTGTAAGGATGTTTAAGGGGAATTTCAGTGTTTTTTGACCTGGGCCCTATGCTTATAAATATGGTTGTGTATGTAAATGGTGCTTATGAAAGGTTTCATAATTGGTCCAGTAGTTCAGCTTGGGTGGCAGCAACAGGCTTCAGTCTAATCTTATGGGGGAACAGCTCCACATTATTTGGAGAAAGACAGATTGTCCCTACCAATGTCAGAGACAGGTGTGTATATGTGCGTGAATGCTGTGTGAGGTGAGCGAGAGTGAGCCAGTGGACTGAGCCACACTAGCAGACCAATTATGAAATCATGAAAGTATGATTCACATGCACAACCACATTTATAAACATGGGGCCCAGGTTAAAAAAAAATACCAGAATTCCCATTTAAGTCTGATGTAATATTGGTCAAGCTGAAAGCAGTTGTACACATGAGTCAACACTCAGTTCAGGCAGATTAACTCAGTGGCTTCATCCTCATTCATCACCCTGCTTGTCTTTATGACGCATCCATATATACTCTGAAACACTTGATTGAATAGAAATTACTTTGCAAAATGAATCTGCCATGATTGTCATCAAGTTTTATTATGCGAGAAACCAAAATTTATTTTTAATTTGTTTCCAACCCAAGCAGTCGTTTTAGGTGAATGAATCAGTGAATTCCTAATGTTCTTCATTTAACTCTGCCAGTCACAGTACTTTTCCACATGCACATGCAATTTTCCATTTATTAGTAAAGTTGAATGCAGGCTTTACCTTTTGGGATCCAAGTAGTAAAATAAGTGTATTGACAGTGTCAATTCACTTATTTTAACTGCTAGTTTTTATTGCACCTTATACTGTAGATGATAGAATGTTATTAGGGCTGTGCAGTAACTGAATAACAATATATATCATACTTTAATTTCCTTCAGTGTCAATATAACATGTTAATAAATACCAATAACATGCAAAAAAAATGCAGAACATGCAGAACCTGCAAGCCATTTAATGTTGTCTTTTAACTTAGACAAACATAGACTGCACTGGGATCCTCATGGACACAGCACAACTGCAAAAAATCTAGTGAAACTGTGTATTATGAAATTTAAAAACACAATTTAACTGCATTCCTTAGCATTCCTTCAGTGGTAAAGCTTACCATTTAACTATCTGAGATTGTGCTGTGATAAACATCAATACTGACTGATGTGAAACTTGTTATTGCAATAACATTTTTTGGCATATTGTCCAGCACTAAATGCAATTTATTTATCAGCCATTTAGTTGAGGGATTTTTTTTTTCAATGAAAGAGCTGTTGGATAATGAAATGATTTGTTGTTGTGTTTTTCCAGAGGAGCCTTCTCAGAGGTGGTCCTGGCCCAGGAGAAGCTGACTGGACGAATGTTTGCGGTGAAGTGCATTCCCAAAAAGGCTCTGAAGGGGAAGGAGAGCAGCATCGAGAATGAAATCGCTGTGCTGAGGAAGTGAGTGCTGTGACACACACGCACACATATGCACACATGTGTATAAACCTCCTAATTCCTTGTTACCGGGGAAACTGTGCATCTCCTCCATCTCCATCTCCTCTCTCCTCCATGTATCACGACCTCCCCAGGTCACGATCCACAGCCCACCTAGCACATATACATACACACATCACGACTCATATCTGTCTCTGTATAAGAGAGCACAAAACAGCTTCGCAGTATTATCACCAAGAGGATAATGATTTCTTTGTTGGTGTGTAAAGAAAATGTGAATTGACTAGGAGAGGACATTGAGAAAAAAGCTGCAAAGATTGACTGATGTAGTTATGTAGTTGATTTCGGGGAAAAAAGAAATTGCTGACTTATGAGAAAAAGATAAACGATAAGATGAAAACACTATTTCTGACCATGCGAAGAGCCTCAAGGTGTAGTGATTAACACATGGGCTAACAGCAGCTTGACAGTATGTGTTATGAATGGTTAAAACACTGATGCTCATGAAATATCTCTCCATGGTTACTCTTACAGAATTGCTATGGCAACCATTTTGTGTGCACTTTAGGACGTTGGTGCTGTTGGTATTTTGTGTACATGACCCTCTGTTTAAATAATTAACAAAGAAATTTTTTAGACACCTGACGGCAACGGAAAATGATTAGTACAAACGCAGGATGCAGCGTCAAACTAGGATAATGCCGTTGAAATTGCAGCTGTGATGCTGAGAATAGGACATTGTATTCACGTGGAGCAGCACACATCATCCACATGGAGCGGATGAAGCCATGACTATGTGACTTTTAATGAATTAACCTATAGTGTGTAGCATAAATGGAAACAAATGACTGTTACATTCAAACCATTGTCAAATGAATTAACACTCTGCTAATTAAGTATATCAGCTCCATTTGACCCGTGATTTTTAAGTTTATGTCAAGACAGACAGGCAACAAAATTGTGTTAGCAAAGCAAGACGGCTAAAACAGGCTGGAGTATGAGTGAACATAAAGATGCACCTACCCTGCTCTGTGGCTGCATTCACATAAATGCTTCCTTTGTCAGGTCTGATAGTACACAGTGACACTTTCAGAAGAAAGACGCAGCATACAAAAGATGTTACATTGTTTCTGTTCACAAAAACCAAACGGAGGCAGATATAACATAACATCAAAAATAACAAATAACGCCAAAACCTATGCACTGCATAATGCACTTTAATATTAGAGTGGTGCTCCAGATGTGGAACACCAGTGCTGGTCTGGTGGCTGAGAGCCACAGAAACGTCTCCTGAAGGTGAGTGGACTTTAATTGGGATGAATGTGCCTCCATGGCTGAATACATCATGCACTGTTTAGCACAGATCCAAGGGAATAATTTGTCAGCACGAACAGCTCGTTAACAAGCAAGTGCACCTGATAAACAGAAAAACTTGAAAAGAAAGCAGGATTTGCTGTTTGTTTTCCTCCAGCACACAAGAGCACAACCACACGGTTAGACAGAGAAATAATTGTCGCGCTACTCATTGTTGTATTTTTATTATAGATTATGCTGTTAAATCATTGATATTCATCCAGAGATATGAGCATCATTATTGTAAACAAACAATAACATCACTGGCAGACTGTGTCTCTATCAGAGATGGGGTCAGCTTTGGAGGGAACTCTGCTGGATCACATTAGAGAATAAAACAGGAACATAATATTGTATTCCACTTAAGCTTCAGGTCTTCAGCTAGACCTGAAGAATGTGCAGGCACTGCATGCATTAGAGATCAATTAAATGTATTAAAAAAATATGTATTTAAATGAAGTCATATTAAACTCAAATTTATGGGTTATTTTTTCTTTTGTTATTATGACTGATGGTTAAACTACATATGCAACAATCAGCAAACGCATTATAGCAGCATGGAATAGGACTTATCTTATTTTCTCCCCTAATGTGATAATAGTTTTTTGTAGAAAGCTCTTCTGCTCCGTCTAAGTTAAAAAAAAATGGGTTGCATCTCCATTTTTCATATCGCAATACACAATGTTTTTTTCCATGTTGTGCAGTCAGGTCTTGGACAATGTTTGGTAATAAGTAAAAGTAGAAAAAAAACACTCAATCTAATTTTGATTTGTATGAAATACGCTGAGAAAAAGCAGAATCAGAGCTTTTAATTTACTATACGATCAAGTCAAATATAGTGATCTGAGGCTTGTTCACAAACACTTGAACAAGAAAACACTGAGAACAGAATCGGTGCACTTAGCTACACTTTTACTCTGCGTTCTTTGGTCCTTGACCCAATTTCTGTTCCTTCTCCATCCTTAAGACACTAATTTAACCACCTACCTCTTCAAAATAAAATGGTTAGCAGACTCTAATGTGGGACAGTCGCAGACAGAGGTTGCACATGTTATATTGAGCACAACAGTGGTCATCTGGTGCTCTCAATCGGTTCTGAGCCATAATGCAGTGTAGGGCTGAATAATTCATCCTTTACACATTGAGAGGCAATTAGTAAAGTTTAATAGTTCTATTTTGAATTGTTCTATGCTCTTTTCCAACATTGCAATCTATATATGTAGGAAATAATCTCTTTTTAGTTCTCAACATTGCATTTAAGTATAGTAGTTGATATTTTAAAGTATCTCGTGCTTGCCTTAAAGAGACATTCACTGGAAAATCAAATTTCTGATGTTTTTCGGTGTGTCCCCTTGTCCTTCCTGTATCTAAACATCATTAAAGTGTCACAATAAACATTTCAGTCACTTCTGAGAAAGAAGGGCTTCGGGAAGGGAAAAGTCGAGTTTAGTTACATAACTAGCACATTTGCCGTGCAATGAACCCTCCCCCAACAGCTACTCCTGGTCATGGGCATGAACATTCAACCAGTCAGTCAGCTGGTAGCTGGCCAATCACAAGAGACTCAGTTTCAGAGTGCCTGTTCAGAGGCTGTCAGAGAGCAGCAATAAACTGGCTTAATCTGAAGAGACAATGAGGTTTTTGACCATAAATATTATTTAATTTATCTAAATAGACATCAGTAATCTTGATTTTTGGTTCAAAAAGACTATCTATGTCTTTCTATGTGACTTTTTAAAAACTTGTTGAAAAACCTGAAAATCGAAGTGAAATTGCAATGTATGTCAGGAAAACCATAATTAGGAATATTGCCCATACATAGCATATTTTAATGTAAAGCATGAAAGTCAGGTGTTCAGAGAAGTCATTTCATTGGCTCTGTGACTCAAGTTTAATATCACACAGTATGTTATTTACCTTTATCTAGCTTTTGAGTATGCTTTCATACTAAACACACTAATTTATTATTTAAAATGTTCCTCAGTTGGGCAGAAAGAGAAGACGCATGCAGGAGAAATCTATAAATGATGGACTTGTAGTGCAGTGTAGCGCAAGCCTATACTGTATGAGAGTGTTTTTCTGAATGCAGCATCTCTCCTCTGCCATAAAACTCAGGCTGTTTGCTGCCAGCCCTTCATTATCCCATGCCAGGCTTAAATACCCTCACATTATCCCTTTTCAACCTGCACACGTGGGTATGGGTGTCACGTCCCAGCTCTGCAGTTCACTGCCCGTCTGCTGTCACAGAGATCACTCCATAATAAATGTTATGTGATCACCTGCACACCTACTGTGTGTGTGAGAGAGAGAGAGAGGTAGACTAGAGGGAATTACCTCTTTTCACAATATAAAAGATGATTATCCCCATGAAACAATCTATAGTGTGTCTACAGAGTATGAGGTAACCATGAAAAATTGATTTCTCAATAACTAGTTGTTGCTTTAAATCCCTGAGAATAATGTTCTGTTAATGAGAAATAAATCTTGGGTAACAGTCCAATAGTAGGTTTTTGTACCTATACTTGCAAAACTACACTGATTCTCACACCTAATACGGCAGAGTTCCACATCTTGATGCCATCATCGTTAATGAACAGATTCAGTTTCCCCTCTCATTAATTTGGGGCAACACACTTTTCCCCCGCCATGTGGATGTGGCTTCACACAACACACGGTCACTTGCACTCAGAAGAAGAGAGACCACTCAGAAGTGGACTGGATTAACCTCAGTAGACAAAGAACTTCATCCATCACATGCAATAAAGTCTTTTCAGAGCTGAAGACAAAACGTGAAGATCAGGCTGAAATATACATAGTTTTTTTTTTTTGTACATATTGCCCCTTAATCTGCCACAGCAGCAAATGCAGACAAAGGGCACTGTACTGCACTGTTTTTCCTTTTTCTTCAAAAATCAAAGCTAATCTTAAAAAAAGAGAGGGAAAAATCTAGTCCAAATGAATATCACATGCTTGTTTCAAAGATATGGACAAATGAGTCCACAGATGTGTTCCTAACTTTGTCACCTACAGTGTAGGACCCATGATACAAAATGATTTCAGATGTTGTTGTGATTGTCCACTTGCTTTTACCTTATTTTTTACACCTCACCTTACACATCACTGTGTTATTAGTTTTTTCTTTTTTTGATGGATTCAAAATGAATCTAACTGTAGCCTAGGTTGGACCCTACAGTAATTACTTAAGACAGTGTGATGTGCTTCTAGGTGTTCAAAGGGATAACAGAATTTTGGGTCAAAAAAGTGACAGCCCTGACATTAGTAAGTGCTTGTACCTTGTCAAAATAATCAGTATGGGTGCACCCCTATTATTTACTAGACAGATGTTTCCAGAAGTAAACGTGAGCTCTCTTAACCTTGGCAAAGACTTTGTTATGTCCTGGTTCTGGAGCTTACGTCATCTGATTGAATACAGTATGCTGATAAAGTGGAAATTTGCAAGTAAATATATTATTCGTTTTGCTTTTGAAGATCATGTTCAATGTTTAAAAACTCCTACTAAATAGATATTGAGGTGATCCTGCATTGTCAACAAACCAGCAAAAGCAATTAAAATTCCTGGAAAAATTCCGTTTTAGTATTGAGAAAGAACTCGAAAAGCCAACTCCTTTATTTACTACACACAAAATAAATTAAAGGTCATAAATAAAACATATCCAAACCTGTTTTATGAGGTTACATCGATTAAAAGGAGCATAACAAACCTCCTGGATTATCAGGGAGGTTTGTTAATATGGAAGAATGTTTCTGCAGCCTAAAAAGCACTCTTTAGGATTAAGAGTCATTTAGCTTTAACTAATGGTTTGTGTTCACTTTGCAGGATCAAGCACGAGAACATTGTGGCACTGGAGGACATTTACGAGAGTCCCGATCACCTCTACCTGATTATGCAGCTGTGAGTTCACTTCTCTTTTTTTCCACTTTCAAGCGATGCTTATGTTCAGTTCCCCCTGATGAGAACACAGACTGTGTCATTCTGAGGGTGGTGAAACTTAAAGGGTTATTATGTGGATTTTACATATGAAGTTCCTGAAAAATCAGTTTTCTGGAAGCTTCTCAGTATTTTTAGTACTTTTAGGGCAGTTTTAAGTTTTACTAGTACTACCAGAGAGGTTACGCCATCGGAAGGGAGGTGACATGATGAAAAACATGTCCTTAAATGTGTGTGTGTGAGTGTGAGTGAGAATGTGTAGTTTGAACAGAATTACATTTAGTTGTTGAGTTGAAACTAACCATACAACCTTAAAACCAAAGGTAATTCATACATACTTTAAAGCAAGATGATGATCCTGGCACTCCAAACAAGAGAGAGTAAAAAAAATATTTACTGGACTCAGTTGTCTTGTTAATTAAATTCTAGATGGATGAATTTTAATCATGGTAATAATGATAATGAGGATGATGGATTGTGAGGTGAGAGTTTGCTAGTAAAAAGAAACTATTGTTGTTAAAACATGGTTTTAAAAGTGTCTGAACTGAAAATGTAGCAACAGGCATCATGACATACATAGCTGTTTTTGAAGTCAAAGTGTAAAACAGAATGCTTTACATCTGCCAAGAATTAATTTTTCCCCTCACTCATTTAATCTTATGCTGCTGTTGCTGCTGCCCACCCATCACCACAGTCACACATACTGTAAACATTTTAGTTCATGCTCAACTACCAACAACACACACACACACATGCACAAAAGCCCGCCAGTCCTCCCCCACACACAAACAGCACCACACAGCTTCAAAGGGTCTATTACTGTACATCAGCACCGTCTCTGCGGTGTGGTGGTCAGCAGTAAAGAAAGACTAACCTCCTCCCGCCAGGTTACTGCTGCTTACATAAGAGGAGGCAAAGCTGTCGAAGTTTGGCATTCTTACTGGAAACATTTAAGTTAAGTTCAGGTGGAAGCCCTATCTGTGGATTACACAAGAGTGGCTATAATTACAACCCAGTTTCAGTAGATTATCTGTCTGCCTACTACATGTGTTTGGGTCCTTCCATTTCTCCATAAGGAAATTTTAGTATTGAAAACTTTTATTACGTTTAAACTGAACTGAGCAGTTGATCTACAAGAGTGTGTAGAGCAGGTTACAGCTTTATGGACACGCTTTTTTCATCTTTCTAATGAATTTGCTGTTGGAAATAGAAAAAATGACTCAAAGAGGTACAGAGGAGTCTTCCCATACACAAAGAAAATAACTCACCATCATATATTCATTTACTGCGACATGACATCAGTTGGTAAAGTTTATTCATCCTTGTCTGCACAAAGTACAATAGCCAGGTTCTGTTAAACAGCAACGGAGCAGCAGAAAACAACTTACCAACAGCACAACAACATTTTTATTCTCTGTATGTACTGTACATATAGCAGAATTGATAATAAAGGCTCTTGTATCTATTTTTCTACAGATTTTATGATAAAGTCACGCGTTAATTTACATTAAAGAAGGCTTACTCATTTATTTATTCCATATTTTCCAAGTGAAATCAAAATTAAGACTTCCTGTCTGACTTATATTTTCTTTGACACTGAATGAACTGAGCGACAAGCCACAGACTGGCTGCAGAGATTTATAAGTCTGACAGCAACATGAACAGTAAAAGCTGTTTGTCCGTCAGCACAATGAACCTACTGCACTTGTTATCGATTGGTATGCTGTGCTTGTAGTATAGGCGTGAGTCAAAAAAAAAAAAAAACGGCTGAAAATGTGCACTTAGGTTGTATTAAATACTTGTACGTAGGTCACAGTGACATGGTCAAGTCATATGGCATTTGGTTATGAATGTTAGAAGTGACACCACTGATATTTGATGGTATTTATGTGCAGCAGTAGGCCAAAAGTGGTTTTCCTTCCAGGTTGAGGCTTTAGTCTTAGGCACAGTGGTGTGTTAGTATGAATGCATTTTACTTCTAATATGGAGCAGAAACACACATCTGGATGCAGATTTTTTTTTTTTTTTTAAGGAAAACGTAGGAGTGGAGATGTGGCCATACAGTCAGTCACTTGGCCAGTGAGATCAGCTTTGCAACAGTTACATCTACTGTACTTACAAGTTTTCCATGGATAATCCATGGATAATCCATGGATAATCCATGGTCGAGCATCGGAGCTATCAGCACCAAGTCTGACTGTAATTCTGTTTGTTGCAATTAATGGTTTAATTATGATAGTGTAAACCTTGTTTTTTTTAGGTGAACTAACAAGTAAATTATTCTAAATAATTATTCACAGCAAGCAGTGGAATAAATAAAATCACATCTGCTCAGTTCTTCTTAGGCAGCCAACTGGTAAATGGAGAATCCTGTTCAGTGTGAAAGAACCCGTAATCCCTCTGTTGGCCAGACTCCTGTCACAGTTCCACCTCTGATTAAGCTGTTCACCGACGGCGTTAACTGTCTGACCGAGTTTCCTGTAGTCGTGAATAAACCAGCTTACAGAGTATTTGTGTTTCCTGACCGGCTCTTTGTCTCCATCCCTACAGTTTGCTACATGAGAAGGAAACCACGATGCCATTTAATCTCAAATATACAATGAAAGAAGTTGACAGATGGCGTTAATTGATCGAATGGTTGCTGTGCCAAAGTGCCACTTGGTCACTTCTGTGTTGTTGGTTTTATTTTATTTCAATACGGCCGGCTATGTTCTTATTTCCTCTTTACTCCATTATACAGAGTCAGTAAATAACTGTGGTACTGGCTGTTGTTTTATTTTGAATCCTTAACAGTGTTAATTAACACCAGTATATTGCTCTAAAGAGGTAAAGATATTCAGAGTTTGTTTTTTTTCTTCTTAAAAGTGGCAGAGGCATAAACAGGACTTCGCTCTAACCCTTCACCCCTCTTGCCTCCTCATTCTCACACTTTACACTCACTTCTCAATCTCACACATTATTTTCCATCACCTCTTATTGTTCACCTGCTTGCTTGCATTTCTCTTTTCTTCCTGATGCCATCTGCTCTTTTAATTGAGGTTAGTCTCCATAGTTACAGGGTCAGAGATCATATCTGGGTTATTAACTTCTTTGAGAATTGCAGCTGGAGATTTGTAGTGCAGTTTTTAATACTTTTCAACATGTGAAGTAGCTGGATTAAACAACTCAGCAACCCAATAATAGTCGATAAACATAGTCAGGCTAATCATCAGAGTTGAAGCTTATTTTATTTGGGCAATGAGCATCTTACATCCAGACTTTTTACTGTGTATGTCACTAGTTTATTGTTTTTGAACAATTACTGTGATCATTCACCTTCTCAGGTTTGAACTTGGTATAGAAGCACAGTCCTGCTCTGCTCGCTAGTCACAGAACAACCTTCAGAGCACATTAAAGCTTAATCCTTGAGTGAGTACAAAATATTAATTATGTAACTGAAAAGTGCAACAGGTAAAAGTGCCACACTTGGTTTCATGTTTTGGTTGTCTTTTGTCAATTTTAAAAAAGTGTGTGTGTTGTTTTTTTTTGTTTTGTTTTTTTTTTTAATTTTGTTCTCTTGTAAAGTATAATTTTGGTAACTTTTTTTATATCGTGTTATCATGGCCAGGTCTCCATCTCAAGGAGCATCCTGGATAAATTAAGGTAAAATAAAAAATTGTTTTAGAAACAATAAGTACTTATACTGTATATCCTGTAACAGTTCTCCCAATTTTAGTTTCTTTGTTTTACAGTCCATGCACCTACTCCAAGTTTAAGCTTTGTTAACATTATTATAACATTAACATTAACATTAACATTACTATAACATTATTTTAACAGGAAGAATCACATTCTGATGTGTTTGGTGAAAATAATGGAATTTGTAGGAATGTAGTTTATTCTCCCTTTCAATCCACCCTTACTGCTGTGGGCTGTTCTCCCTAAACCACTAGCTTCACTGTAAAATGGATCTATTTGGAATGAAAGTGTGTTAATAGCAAATCTGTTTGCAAATGGGTCTTTCTGCTCCGCCCGCTGCTATAATAAATCATGTCATTTGTTTTAATGATGTAAATTTATTGAGATTTTTTTCCGCTCAACAGACAGAAATCTAATTTAGTTACAAAGTTAAAAAAAGAAAAACAAAAAAAAAAAACCCTGTATAATTGCAGCGTCAGATCGATTCTCATTCATCACAGCTTGTCTTTCGTATCCTTAACCGCAGGGAGGCAATCAGTCCGTGTTGCTATGAAAATCAATGTATTGCAACTGAGTGTAACATTGGCTTTGTATTGAAGCTGTTTGTACTGTTAACTGTGTTTCGTAAAAGATTAAAACACGCACAGTGAAACAGGCAAACTGGCTTTGAACAAATCTGGAAGAGCACGAGTCTGAGCATGTGTATATACATGTATCATGATGCACCATCAAGGCTTAAGGGTGAGTCTGTTTTAATGTTACAATCGCATTCTTTGTGTGTCTTAAATGTAGTGTGTAGTGGGTTGATAGGAAGCCTGTGATACAGACCACTAATTCATGAGATGACAGTTTTTTTTATTGTTGTTTATAATTGTTCTTTGACAGCAAAGGTTGTGATAATCAAGCCTCTTTGAATTTAGTTCTTTCATTTTTCTCCTTGTCCTCTAACAAGAAAGAGCTGGTGTTTATTTTTAGTGGTGAGTATTGCAGGCTTTTGGGTAGATGGAGCTCGAGTGGTAGCATTCTCCCACAGTCCCCACAAAAAAATGGATGTGGATTCTATATTGTTATAGATGACAGTTTATATTTAAAGGCTGTTTGCACAAACTGGGCTTGATCTGTGTCTCGACCGGTGATTTTGTTGCAAATCTGAGCATCAGATTTAACTCTTTATCAGCTATTGATGGGGTTTTGTTTATATAATATTACATTCATCACTATAAGTTGAATCAGACAAAAAATAATAAAAATATCAGTAAAAGCAGTGAGACAGAGTACTTGAATAATGAGATAATACTTAATACAGAATAATGAATAATACTTCACGAGGCACAGCCTGTTAAAAAGTGAATAAAAAGCAGCAACATCACTGTAATCGTGTTGTTGCTGTTTTTTTGTTTTTTTTTCCAACTGAGGGAGCAGAATAGTTGTTTCACAGTACAACCATATTTTTAAAATGTCTGGTTATGGTTATGATTATGGTTAAAAGGTAAACACATCAGCACAAATGTTATTGTTTAAAACAACCATACTGGACTGATATCGGTATCAGTAAATATGGTCGTGATATACTGTAGGCATCTGTGCTGTGTTTTCATTTACAGTATGTATGATAACTTTGCATAGCCTTGTCAAAGAAAGAGTGTTTGACATATTTTCTAAAAAATAAAAAAATAAAAAATAAATAAAGCACAACAAAATCTTACTTGATTTTTTTTATTTTATTTTTTTTTTTAAATCTTCCTCCTTTGATGGTGACTAACCACTGCAGCAGCAGCTCAATGGCTCCAGTCACATGTCTGCTGTGATTAGTTAGTGTGAGCCCAAGACTCCAATGGCTCTTCATCTCTGCCGTAGTGAACAGCATGCATCTCTTTCTCTCCCACACACATTCAGTCATTGAAATATTGCACGCTGCAGGATCCAGATCCAGTTTCAATGTTATTGTTATTATCACTAACAGTTGTATTGTTGGCATTATTATTAGGGTATAATTAAACGTTCGTCAATACAGCTTCTTACCAATAATCTCTGCTGCTGCATGTATAAATGACACCGTAGTTCTACAGTATAAACATGCCATAACTGATTCTAAACTTGATGCTACTGTTACATATTCCATCTTCCATTTATTCTTTTCTCTCTCCCCTTTCTGTCCCCACCTCTCCTCTGTTGCCTCATGTTTGCTCATTGTTAACTGTTGGGTTTCTTTTCTCTCTGTAATATTGTAAAGGTTTCGGCCTTACTATCTAGAGTGCCTTGAGAATGTATGTTGTCATTTGGCGCTATACAAATCAAACTGAATTGAATTAAATTCACAACAATGCACAGCTGTGACCTGAGGGAGTGATATTAGATGCTGGAGAAGAGATGGAGAGGTGGAAAACAGTGTTGACTCGACAGTTCGTCCTTTAAGCAAGCCCTTGAAGATGGTTTTAGTGTAACTTCAACAGAATCACCAGAACCAAAAAGAATGGTTTAAATTATTTCAAATCACGCATTTCAAGATACATTTTAGCTCTTATTTGCCTGGAAATCTAAACTACTAAAGTCATTGTGCATTTTAACAAGTTGGGATTAAATGTTCTCTCTCTTTTCAAAGGTGATTAGAATGGTGGCTCAGTGGTTAGTGCTGGTATTACTTAGCACTGTTACCTCACAGCAAGAAGGCGCTTGGTACAATTCAAGGTCCAGGGCCTTTCTGTGTGGAGTTTGCATGTTTTCCCCATGTCTCTGTGGGTTTCCTCCCACCATTAAACACATGTATGGTAGCGCGCTCAGTTGCAGCAGCTCTGATCAACTCTGTCTGACCTCAAAATTTGGTTGTGGAATTTCCATTGTATAATGACAATAGATATTTTTACTTTAACTTAGAATGAATTTATCAGACACACGTCTTCTTATGCTTCTGTGATATTATCTCGTTATTATCTCGTTACAGCTTTCCTCACCAAGGCTAAAGCAAGCAAACGTCAGCCAAAGATGTGAAAGCAAAAGCAAATTAAACCTCTTTTCAGCCTTAGTGGACAGACACAATGTAACATTATTTATATGTTGTGCCCAACATTTTAACACGAAGACAAGTTTTAAAATTAGGCTGGGCTGAGGTCAAGTTTAGGCCAGTGGTAATTATGGTTAAGGCTTTAGGAAATTCATTTAAGTGAATACAATGAACTCTGAAGTAATGGAAACCAATGTAAATTACTACATTTTAAGGTGAAGAAATGTTTTCAAGGTAGGCGTAGGTTAGGGTGAGGTTAAGATTAGGGTCAGGCTTAGGACACTAGTAATTATGGTTAAGGTGAGAATACGTCTCCAAGGAAATAAGTCAATGCAAGGTCCCCTGAAGTCGTGGAAGATAGTGTGTGTGTGTGTATGTGTGTGAGAAAGAGAGTGATCCTGTCTGATTGCCATGGTCTCCTTACGCAAACACTTATATAACCATGCAGTCTGGTGGCTGATTTGCCTGCGTGTGTGGTGTGTGTAGTGTGTAGCCTTCTCATCTCATTGGCAGATATGTCTGCCTCTGAACCCAATTCAGTTGCTGCCCTCTGAGAGAGAGAGAGAGAGAGAGAGGATTAGCAGTTATTTCTGATCCCTCCTTTTTTTCACCACAAACTTCATTAGACTTCAACTCTACAGGCTATAATCTGATCTGTTGCCGTGACAACACCCCACAGAGATAAATAAGGCAACTGAGCACACACGCACACATTTACTAACGTGTGTGTATATTTAAGCACAAGCATGTTTTCCCCTTGTGCATTCTTGTGTGTCAGGAGTGTGTTGTGTTTCGTTAATGGCCTCCAGTATAAACGTAGAGTATAGAGAATATACAGTGGAGAGAATACAACAAGAAAGGCTGCCAGTATTTTTACTACTTCTAATATTACTTAATATATCATTGTTATTTCTATTGTCTGCTGTTACTTAAAGTGCACATGTTGCACCTTCATCATCAGCAGCATCATAACCTTATACCTCCAGTAGGGGGAGCTGTGTGTCTGTTCACAGAAAGACAACTCATATCTCTACTTATTAAATGTACTACATTGTATAACTGAACAAGTTATTTCTTGTGGTCTGCAGTCATTAAATATAAAACTGTCTATTGAAAGAATCTGCCAGAGGGAAGAAGTTGGTCATTAACTTTAATTTTTTTGTCAGTCAGATGTGTGGGTTTTCTTTTCTTGTAGCAACTGATTTAATTCTGTTCAATCTGGTTTACCAGATCTCTATAGACTTTGAATGAACAATCTTTTAACATTTCACATGTCTGTATGGTTCATATGATAAAGACAACAACTTCATTTGTTTTCTTAAAAATCTGCTGCTGTACAAATGTCTAAATCTAATGAAACTTCAAGCAGCTGATGCTCTGAAAATAAACATGAATCGCACATGAAGAAGGAGGAAAATGTTTCATTCTTAAAATATTGTCTAATCATAGGAAATGTCTTCCAGTCAGAGAAACCTTGAGAAATTTGTGTTTGAAAATCAGTTTGAAGGATGGAAGGAAACATTCTGAGGGTTTTCAATCACCCTGTCAAAAACAACATAAAGATTTTACAAGGTACAGTGAAATCTGCAGTGTGTGTGTGTGTGTGTGCGTGTGTGTGTGTGTGTTTGTCTGTGTGTGTGTCCGAGTGTGTGTAGTTACATATGGCTCCCAACTTTAACACATTCTTAGCTGGAAGCCTCTACAGATCATAAACTACCAGAAATCTCTCCCGCCACCCCCTTTGGTTTCACTGCCAGTTATTGCCATGTGTGTTTGTGTGTGACAAAGTGTGTGCACACAAGACCAATGTTTTCTGTTTTTGTTTTTACTAACATACAGTGACAAGCATACTTCTTCATTTTCTACAGCGTGTCTGGTGGTGAGCTGTTTGACCGAATCGTGGAAAAAGGTTTCTACACAGAGAAGGATGCAAGCACACTCATCCGACAAGTACTGGATGCAGTTAACTACTTGCACAGGATGGGTATTGTACACCGAGACCTGAAGGTACCATTCTTTGCCTTTTTACTGAGGCGTGACCATATTGTACACACTCTCACATTTCAAATTGACACTGTCCTCATTCTCACTTGTCAGCCAGTGATTTACTATAGCAATAAAAGCCCCAGCTGTAAAACATGCAGTGCATTGTGGGTCAGGGTCAGCATGTCGTGTGCCATGCTGCCTGTTTGAAGGAGCGTACATTTATTAACAGCTTATAACAGCCACAAGTTTAAAACCAATTGTGGGTATTGTACACCGAGACCTGAAGGTACCATTCTTTGCCTTTTTACTGAGGCTTGACCATATTGTACACACTCTCACATTTCAAATTGACACTGTCCTCATTCTCACTTGTCAGCCAGTGATTTACTATAGCAATAAAAGCCCCAGCTGTAAAACATGCAGTGCATCGTGGGTCAGGGTCAGCATGTCGTGTGCCATGCTGCCTGTTTGAAGGAGCGTACATTAATTAACAGCTTATAACAGCCATAAGTTTAAAACCAATTGTCACTGATCTCTCTCTCTCTCTCTCCAGCCAGAGAACCTGCTGTATTTTAATCCTCAAGACGAGTCAAAGATCATGATCAGTGACTTTGGACTTTCCAAGATGGAAGGCAGTGGTGACGTCATGTCCACAGCTTGTGGTACTCCAGGATACGTGGGTAAGTTTGGGGTCATCTTTAAACTCGGACAGTCCATTTTCTCTTTACGTATAGAAACAGTGTCACCACTGTGACAAGTAGCATGTGGACATGACATCACTCATAGGAATTGTATCTCCCAATTTGATCGCTAGAGATTTATAGTTTATAGATTGGCTGACATTTTGCAATCGGAAGTTCAGATATGACAAATGTAGATTGTCTGGGTGAGAAGTGTTCACAACTGCAGGACAATCTACAGAGAATTCAGATGAGGAGTCTGGTTTGAGCATTGACACCTACAGTATATTACTTGCTGTGCATGCTCTGGAGCTTCTCCTGTCACTTGAGCTCACTCTAACATTATCTGAATATTATACTAAGGAAAGAGTCTCTGGAGAATGTCCTGAGCAATGTCCAGACAGTCTACGGAGTTTATGTTTGTGTGTTTGTTGTTACAAGAGGCACATTTACAGTTTTGGAAGGTCACACACTTCTGAGGTGAGACACAAACGATCCAGCTGCTCATGTTCCTAATAAACAGCACACAAACATACATAAACATCATACAATAAACAAATATGTCATGAAAGCACAAATAACCAATTTTGTTCTAATGTTGAACTTTTGAACTCTTGGGCTCTTTTATCCCTAACCTCTCACAAAATATTAACATCCAGTTTAGTATTGCAACCATGATGAACAAGGACCTTCTTTTTTCTAAAGCTAGCCAGACTCCTCTCTAAAAGTCCAAAAACCTAAGTAACATCTTTACCAGACTTCTCATTTTTGTGAGTAAGTGAGCACCAGATAGATGAGCTCATTGTGTAAAAATGCTCCAGTTCTGACTCCAGCAAAACAAGAGCACAGTCACCTTCCATGAGTCAGGACCTGACCTACAAACAAAATCTTCCACTCTGATTTAGCACATGTGTGCTTGTATTGTGTGTGTTGCGAGGTTACAGCGAGCTCATCATCAGCAGTAATTTGCTCTGTCAGTAGTGCGCTGCAGTGGAAGGTCAGAACAGTCCAGTTAGCCTCACAAAGACCAAGAGCAGCGGAAGATGTCCAAGGTTTCATCGGCACTGGTCTCTCTGATGTCAGCAACGACAGTGAGAAGCCGTGAGATCCTTTACCTCCTGCAAAACTTTTCCCACCAGCAACCAAACTTGGCATGCGTTTTTAATTTAAAAAGACACGGAGAGTTTGTTTTTTTTCCTTTGTTTTTAGCCTCATAAAACAGCCACATTTCCACATAAAACTTGCCCACAGAGTTAACTAGACCCCAAGCAGACAAGACAATTAAATAGAAACACAAGCCAGATTTAAAACATAGTTGAACAGCCACTAGGCTTCTGTAAATTGGTGTTATATTGTTGGAAGATATCTAAAATAACTAAGCACTGCTTTCTCTCTTAGCTCCTGAGGTTCTTGCTCAGAAGCCATACAGTAAAGCAGTGGACTGCTGGTCCATTGGAGTGATTGCCTACATCCTGTAAGTACCAACTCAGCTTCTTTGTATGACATTACACTGTATACGTGCTTTTATCCATACTCTGTTCCTGACTGTTGCTGTCTAATTGTAACTGGGGCTGTCCAGTTTAGTGATCACTAAATTATTCCTCGACCAAATAAAAGTGGAATTAGTAGAAATACCTTCATGCAAGTGCAAGGTGTCTGTACGTTTTTATGACATGAGAAAAACATTTATTCTTTTGTTAGTTCAACTTAGAATATCTGTATGTAAACATGTTAGTCCAACTGAAATCCAATTTCTCAAAGTCGGACTAACACACCCAGATAATGCAACTAGGAGTTGAGGTACTGAAGCGACCAGAGACCACAGTTCCCCCCCAATACCTGGAAGTAGACGAAGCCAGTACACGGAAGAATAAGACAACAGCACTAAAAATGTATCAAAATTCAGGCTGTTACACTGTTTGGACTTTGTGCTCTCCGTCAAATAAATTTTTTTAAGTTTGTGGATGGCAGGAAGACTCAAAATGGCATTCAGCGCTTTAACAATTAGCCACAAGCTAAACCGAAAACCCTCCTACAAGGGGGCAAAGGAGACAGGCTTCATTCAATAAATCAGTTTAAAAAAAGGGGGTCACTAGTGTGGTCTAATGATTTACTAGTCTTCATTCAAATATGGTCTTTAACTGATGAAGAAAGAGGAGGAAAATTGTCAGGTTTCATCATTTTATAATCATTTATGTCTTTGTCACAAAAAACTACCCACTTTATGTTAGGGCTTTTTCTAATCATTTTATCATTGTTTGTATGGAAAAAATTTGATATTGATGTAAGCAGGAAGCCATTTGCTGTTAATGCTGAATCCGTTATTTTTTTAGTTGTACACCTTTTAAAAAACTGATTGTGGTTTTCATAACATGCCTCTATCAGTCAGACTTAAGGTCAGACTTAAGGTGACTCTCAGTTCTGGTATTACTGTCATTTAAATGGATTTCCGTAGCTTCATTTAGACTGTGGACTTAAATTACAGTTTGCTCAGACAAGTGTAAGACACAACGTTTTTGAACCTGTATCAAAACAGCTCAATTTACACATCTGTCCTCTAGCAGTTGCTACAGCTATTGAATGAGTCACACTTACTATGACATAATGTAGCTGAGAGACTCACTTCCATCTAATTCTAGCCTTGTATGGACATGGAGCTGCAGGTTCTTTTTCACAAGTTTTTTGTTTGTGTTCATCTGCTGTGTCACATCACCTAGTATCCTTCCCCTCACTTTTAGAGTGTATGTGGAATGTCTGTGTGTGCACGTGTGTGCTCAGAGCCCCATATGTGTGTATGTGTGTAGGGCATGACCCCTCAAGTTTAAAGAACACTGTTAACACCTGAAGACACTGTTTTAATTTTCAGATGGTTAATCATTTTCAGACACATTACTATCTAGCATGAGCAATAACAAGAAACTTTTTAAAAGTGTGTGTTTGTGTGTTTATGTGTGTGCATGTGTGCGTTTGCAGAGAAAGACAAAAACAGCTCCCTGCTGGCAGTTAGCGCATTAGTGTTGCTGTTGCTCGGGTAGAAATATCACATGAGGTAATCAGCCATGATAATCACGCTCGACCCATGTGTGTGAATTGGGTGAAGTGGAGGGTGAGCTGGGTCAGAGATGACTCTCTAACCAATTGAGAACCAGAAAAAAAGCCTTTTCTTGCCACATTACAGATAGAAGCTTTCTTTCTTTTATCCTGGTGTGTTTTTCTTTTATTCCTTTGTGCTTGTGTGTGTGTGTGTGTGTGTGTGCGTGTGTGTGTATGGATGTAGAACAGCATTTTTGTGAACCTCTGAGTGCATCCAGAACTTGAGGAACGAGGTGCAGATGATCTTTGTGGTTGAGCAGCTCTGTTGTTGGTTCAGGTGGCTCATTATTGAGTCTCACACTGGTTCACCAGCACTGGCAAACCACTATTCTCATGGTATCATGATTTAAATGAGAGAGCAAACTACTGCTGTTCCAGTAAGCGCAGCTTTATCCTCTGCCATGAATTTATTAAAGGTGTTCTGTATATAATTCCTATCACAGTAATGCATGACAGGATTTGTGTACAGTACAGTGCAATAGGAAATAACTACAGTATAGTAGAATACACTGACAATAGCACAGCCTTTCACATCAGTCATAAAGTGCATATAAATTGTTTTGACCAGAAACAGTGATTACCTGGTAAGTGACATTTTTTGTTGGTCAACCATTTAACTAGTAATTGAAAAAAACATTTAATTTCGTAAGTGGTTAAATGTCTCCTCTGTAAGATTTAGTGACATCTAATGGTAAGACTGCAGATTTTAACAGATGTACTGTAGGACACTCACCCTTCCATTTCTAAATGTATGTAAAAAATGTGTAGCCCTCACATGCCACAAAAAGCAGTACTATCCTATTGTAGTATGTATTATTATTATTATTATTATTATTATTATTATTATTTGCTAACTGTTATTACAACTACATCCCACCACCACACACAATGTATGTAGTCACAGCACTATTTTTCATATGATTGTCTTGTGTGTATCTATTATTGCTTATGTTGTTGTCCTTGTTTGTCACACTGTCTCGCCATTGTATTGGGTTAATAAATGCACCAATGACTGAATGTGTAGCCAGACCATTGAATAAATACCTGAAAAGATGTTTGGACATAAGATGTCACAATATGATTAAACTTTTCACCTGCAGGTTGTGTGGTTACCCTCCATTCTACGATGAAAACGACTCTAAACTCTTTGAGCAGATCCTGAAAGCTGACTACGAGTTTGATGCACCATATTGGGATGACATATCAGACTCAGGTCAGTGTCTCACTTTTCCATCTTCTGTCCTCTATATCTGTGTTTCCATCGAGTTGAGCAGTTTGGTTTGGTATAGTACAGTACGTATTTCTGTATCGTATATCGCAATAGCACCAAAATAGGCATACATTTTTTGCCATCCATTCCTTGTAGTACCAGAGTAAAATGGTACGGTACGGTCAGGTGACTGGGCGACAGGAAAAATGTCACTCCCTTGCGGCTGGAGTTTCTTCATCTCCCACACACTTTTCTCATATGAAGCAAGCAGGAAAAAGAGATTTACTGGTTGTCCTCCATTGTTTGTCTGTTGTGTTGTGTTTTATGTCGTCGTGCCTTGTCACATAGGTACGTCACGCTACACGTTTCACTGACGTGGCCATCCGTTGCAGCCCACCCCTCCACCTACCAAGTAAAGTTTCTGTTCTCAGTCGAAACGCAAGCCTGACCCAGTGCTTTACCATTCCAAACAAAACCATACTCTACCAAACCATACCATATATAACCACACCATATAAATGATGGAAACACAGCACGCAAGTTAAACATGTGGCACATATGGACCACACACCCCACCTCCTGTGTTACATCTCTGGAGTCATCTATTTGGTATGAATGTATGTGAGAACATGTGCACGTGTTTACATACATCTGCCCAGTCCAGAAGCTAAACTAAAAGATGTTGTTACACTAATAACAACACTGTTTTTGGCTTGGTTTTGCAAAATGGTCAGCTATAAATCTGTCATTAGGTCCCCAACTTAGGTCCAGACTTAAATATCTCAACTGTCATCTGGATTACCATAAAATCTGTTAAATACATACTTTATGTGGATGCAATCTGATGAATACAGCTGACATTACCACCTGCTTCACTGCGACAGTAGCATGTTGAGGGTTGCGGTTGTCCCACAGTCTGTGAAGTAGCAGGGATGTATGTGAATGTGCACAACCACGCAGTAAACACACATGTGCAACAGATCCCTGATGACAGTTACGGTAATAGATGTTTCATAGGAATTTTTTTCCCTGCTGTCCACATAAGATTTATTTGTATAAAAGTCAAATAACATTTAGTTATAATAATAAATTAAAGTTGTTTTTAATTTACCAAACATACCACTTGGAAATGTGTACCTAGTGAAAAATAATTATAGGTATCACAGAAATGGAATACCTACAGAGTAAAATAGTCAGAAATGTTCTATTTCACACACAGCTTTCATCACAATTGGGCTGCAATAGTTTCATCTAAAAAAAAGCAAATAAAAAGTTTAAAGGCATCATGGATCTATAGTGCGACCAATGCAAAATATACTAAATTATAGCCTCTTTTGTTATTAAGAGGAAAATTAATTAGTTCATTGTGAAACAGTGGTTGGAAAAATTAAACAACAGTGGACAAGCTCAGTCTAGATATTTAATGGGGAATGCTGTAATGTCTCAGTAACCTTTTGATGCAATGCAGTGAAATTTCAAATAGTTCATGTCAATCATCATTTAGTCTTTTATTATTTTACATTAAGTCAACACTTATTTTTTTTTCTAATAAAAAAAACAAACTAATGAAATTCTCATCAGCCCACAAAGAAATTGTTAGTAAAGTCTTCAGTGTCACACATTGCTTTTATTCAAGCTGATTAGTTTAAAACTAATTGTTAAAAATGTATTTTATGTGTATGGCATTTTATGACCTTTGTAATTCAATTATCTTCTCAGCCAAGGATTTCATCAGCAGTCTGATGGAAAAAGATCCAGCCAAGCGTTTCACCTGTGAACAGGCACTCAGACACCCTTGGTGAGAAACACGCGCACTCACTGTGTCAGACTCACAGAGAAGACATCCGATCAATACAGATTATTGATGTACGCTCAGATGTGTCAAAAGAGAACCTGTGTGTCTGTGTATGTGTTAGGATTGCTGGGGATACAGCTCTCTGTAAGAACATCCATGAGTCAGTGAGCCGACAGATCAAGAAGAATTTCGCCAAGAGTAAATGGAGGGTAAATTTTGTTTATCCATTAAATTTATTATTGAATCAGAATGTTGCACTGTTGGAAAATGCTTTTGGAAAGTGAATCACTCTGTAGATGCTCACCTGGCCAGCCATATGGTCAGTCCAACACGTTCTCTCTAAAGTTCTTGAAAGAAAAGAACTCTTCACCCAGCTTTGTACCACATATTATTAGATAAAAGTACTATAACATGGTACTTAAGCTCCAGCGTTTGTTCACAACAGATTCTGCTATGTAACTTTATATTCCCCATGAAATGAAAAATCACCAGCAATAATCCATCCTCACACTGTGCACAGATCTCATACCAGACAAAAGGTTGAAATAAAAACCTTAGTGAATCTAACTCTTCAAGCCAAGCCACCCTTTAAGGGTCTAGTGTGTAATAATTAGTTTTAGTGACATCTACTGGTGAGATTGCATATTGTAACAAATGGAGGACTCCTCTCCTACCCTTACTAAGTGGATAGGGAAACTACAGTGGCCTGCATAGACCAGAAAGGATGATGTTTGTGTACTAAGCTTCCGCTTCAAAACACACGAGGTGCGCACTGGCTGGTCTGTCTATTTGAGCTGCTGTAGAAACAGGGTG
This sequence comes from Brachirus orientalis, assembly GCA_016785285.1. NCBI lineage: Eukaryota > Metazoa > Chordata > Actinopteri > Pleuronectiformes > Soleidae > Brachirus > Brachirus orientalis. Next base: position 1,196,667 of record JAFBJR010019380.1, on the reverse strand, counting down.
GGACAAGATGGTGGCCTCCATCAAGCAAGACCCTTGCCTAAAGTACATATAAAATGTTTTTTTTAAAGGCTGTGATTATCAAACTTGTTTTTTTTTTTTGTCTTGAAGAGGTGGAATATTTATACAAATATACTCATGGTTAGAGACAGCACAAGCTTTATGGGGCCCTAATTTAACTTTGATTTGGGGGGCCCTACCACCACCTCCTGTGCTTGACTATTATACGATACATAATGTAATACTATAAATTGTATTAATTAACGTTGTGTTATTTATGCCAAACCAGTATCACTCGCCTTGCCTTAATTTGCATTTTTGTATAAAACATGGAGCACTGAGTGCAGTGATACTAAACTTGAATTAAACAAGTAAACCAAATTAATGACTTTGCTTTTTGAAACAGAACAGATGTGCAAATGTGCCTCCAAAAAAACCCAAATAACTTAAGCACAACACTATTTAGAAATCTTAATCTTTAATATGTTTAAATATTTTTTTTCTCCACACACAACTGAACTGTCCCAAGCAGCTTCTTAGTTTGCTTATGCCTTTTTTAATACCAAAAAGCCCAGCAAAATGTTATAAACTGTACATTTAACTGATATTTCGTAGGCTAAGCACTCACTGATTTGTTTCCTTTCCTTCTTCTTTCTTTCTTTAAATTTCCATTCTATAGCAAGCGTTCAATGCCACCGCTGTGGTCCGGCACATGAGGCGGCTACAGCTTGGCAGCAGTATGGGGAGCAGCATGGACGCCTCCAACCCAGCGACCAGGCAGAACCAGTCTCAGAAGTTGGCCCAGAGCCTGAGCCAAGCGGGCCAGAACCAGTCAGCTCAGAGGCAAAATACAGCGCAGAGCCAGAGCCAGAGCCAGAGCCAGAGCCAGAGCCAGAGCCAGAGCCAGAGCGCCAACATAGCCTCCAGCAAAACCTCTTCCACCGACAGCACCATAGCAGCTCCACGCAAGGAATGTGAGTATGAGTCAGTCGTGTCAGTGACACCAGAGAGGCAAGAGAACATGTGTGCATTACAAAAAGTTAAACACTTGCTTATTTACTAAAATCCCATCCATGCATCTATTGTCTTATCCTGATTTCAGGCTACTTCACCCCACACAGTTTTCAGCATGGTAATAGCAATCAAGTTTTGCAAACTGTGGCTAATTGCCTCAATGGATGTTTGATGAGCATTTAGCAGTCACTCAGTGTGAAATATTCAAGACATGCCAACACCTCCTTTAGTTGGTGGAAATGAGACCAAAACAGGAATACAACAATACTTCATTAGAGAGTAGAGAAAGAAGTAGGAAACAGAGAAATACATTTGAGGGGGCTGGTCAAGTGAAAACAACTGCTAAGTAGGAGGTGGGCAATATGAGCCTAAAAATATATCACAGTATCCATTATGATATTGCAATAACTGACATTGTGATGATATTCAACAGAAAGTTTAAGTAAACATGTTTGTTTTTATATGGAATGATATATTATGCAATAAAAACATATTTTCCGAAACAGAAATAAAATCGAATCAAAAACAAAGTAAATGATAAGATGTGGACAACTGTAATTAAAACATTAACATTAATGCTTATGTAGAATTTAATATTGAATTTAAAAATATAATAATGTAATAATAAATATATCTAAATGTATTATTATTGTAAAAGTGTTGCTAAGAAACATAATACTGTCTGTATTTTATCACCTCTGCTGCTGCTCCTTGGCCTCAGGGCTGTGTTTACGAGGAAGTGTTTTTCTGACCACATGGGTTTTCATGATAAAACATAACAGTCAGTGTAACTGAAGGTCACTGTGTGAACTCAGAGCGACAGGAAAGAATACTGAATACTGTTTGGTGTTCCCAGCGATACGACTCTATAATGTGGGGAAAGAGTTTCCCCACAAGCTAATACAAGCTAATAATAAAACACACACACCCACATGAATTAAGCTGCAAGTATATCTGTTTTTCTTTCAAGTGGAATGGTTCGGTTTGGTATAGAATTTGTTTGTGTTTCCATTAGGAATAGTACCATAATAACCGGCCGTTCCATTCCATCACACAGCCCACACTGCCTACCAAGTAAAGGTACTGTTCTCAGTTGAAATGCATGCCTGACCCAGGGCTTTGCCATTCCAAATCGTACCATACTGTATCAAACTGAACCGTGCCATGATGGAAACCTAGCACTTGTAAACTGCCTATGTGCTGTGCAAGATTGAACAGCTCGACTGATGGAGCAACAACTTAGCCAGCTGTCAGTTAAGACAATTATAAAACAAAAACACATGATATGCTGCTGATTTAACAGCTAAGTCCTCCCTCTCAGGTGTGACTGCACCGGTCACGCCCTGCAGTCTGGCATCTACAGCTGCTTCTCCAGCCACAGGGGCGGAGCTGAACCGACCACATCCCTCAGCAGTGCCCGCTCCAGTGCTCACTGAGACCAAGTGACGCCAGGTACCGCGGGGAACCAGCTGGGAGGCCACAGCACTGTGATGCAAAGAAAAACAGGAGGATAACAGGAAGAAGATTCTCTTCTTCGTCCCTATTTTTCGCTGTACTTCCTCTTGGATGCCCCTCAGCTAGTTCCTTGCCCTGCTCCCGGGAGAGCAGAGGACTTTACCTCCACTCCACACCAGTTCTAGCCACACAGCGCCACACTGTACTCCCACCACCCACACGGCAAAACAGCAAAAGCACAGCTATTGACTCTCATTGTGGATCTTTTTGCCGCCAGCTGTCCTCAGTTGCTGTGTTATGATGTGTGTCCACTGCTCTAAACATGAGCAGAAGGCTTGGTGGATTCATATTATTCAATGTCAGTCACCTTCAACTTTCTTCTTGAATCTAGTCTTTCCTGTGCCACTTTATTAAGCTTTATTCCAATTTTTGGTTTAATTGTTGGCAACTGGATATTTAATTTTTTTTACTACTATTATTGTTGTTGTTGCTGTTTTAAAGGAGCTATATGTAACATTAAACAAACAGACAATTGCCAAATTGATTGTGCTACTTTGGTATTATGACTGTAAATAGATAAATAAGACCAAAGACAAGATGACAGATTGCTCCATTTCCCATAATCCCAGTTTTTCTCTTTAGCCCTGTTTCTACCACGACGTACAGTTGGTACTATGTCACATAGTTATTTATGTTGGAATGGTCAAAATTTATAAACAGTACCAAAATAACAGCTCTATACTGTCCCACTTTTTCCCCTTTTAGTTTGGGTCCTTAGCACAGTGGTCCATCACCCTGAGGGTGGAACCAGACACACTGTAGTCTGTTGATTGGTCGATAAAGAACACTTCTCTTCGGCAACAACAGTACCGTGTACTGTGCATTACCACAGAAAGCGGACTCAAAGCCATTATTTTTCTTAAAGAATTTATTTGCAGGTTACACTCCAACTGGTATAATTTCATGCTATTTATGTTGAACACGCATAGGCATGTAGTCTATACACCCTGCAGTGGAAAAATGCAAGCCAGAGCAGGGTTTTAGTTCTCCAAACTGTGCCGTGACGAGCTGAGCTGAGCTGCACTGTACTGTACTGGGTGGAAATGTAGCTATTGTTTCTACCATCACCACATTCTCTGTCATCAGCACCTGTAAGGCAATCAGTAACATTTAAAAGCGTAAAAGAGGCTGGCAATGTTTTAAGTAACATCACATGATAACAGTTCTGCTGCAAACAAACATAACAATGAGTGAAAAATGCTACACATAGCACCTTTAAGACCTTTTTCTATGTTCTTATGGGCTTGTTCGTCTGTTTGTTTGTGCTTAAAGAAGTGCTTTTAAAGAACCATACGACTGTTGATATGTGAAAATATGATTAAGCGTTTTACCTATTTTTGCACAGAGAGGTCCAGATATGTTCTCAGATACAGATTTGTGGCACTCTACTTATGTTTTTCAGGCCGAGAGTTTAGATTGTAAAACCTTAATGAAAGAGTAGAATTTAAAGCATTGTACTACTTTATTGTCTGAAACAATCTGATTTGTTTTGGGGTTTTTTTTCTTAATTTGTTAATATTTTATAACAATCTCCCTTTAAGAGTTACATATACAGGTTACAATGATGCATGCAGCAAGTTAAGCATATGATGGGAAAAGACATGTATGATGATGATGATGGCTCACCATTTAACTTCCAAACTTAAGAGTTGCAAGTTGCACAGTGCAGTTTCAAGAGAGCTATTAGAAACAAAATGTTGGACACAGATGTCTAACTGCCTGTGTAAATCTCCAGATTTTCTCTCAAGTGGGGTCAGAATCCAAGTTGGAGAAGCTGCTGCCTTTAATTATTTGCTTTCACCTTCAAATGAAGCCATGATCTCCCCATCTCACATCATCAAGCTGCGCCCAGTTCAGAAGTGCTCAGGGAAAACCACAGCTGCACTGTGTGCTGGAAAATGCTGGTTTAGTTGTCTTTCAGATGTGACATGGCGTCACAGATAATGACCCAGCGCTTAAGACTTTAGCTGTGTCCTCACCACAGAATTGAATATTGACCCGGTTTCAGGCTGTACCACAGAAAACTCACTATTAACACTGCTACTGAAAAGTTTCAGTAGTAACAGTAGGACAGTTTTGAAAATCATTTGGATTTGAGGGTTTTCAAAGCAAAAGACCACTGTGTGGACGTTAAAGTCTGGTTTATACTCCATCCCTCGACACCTTTAACAATTGTTGAGTTGCCCATCATTTTCAGTTGAAGCCCTTGCAAAAGGTTTCAATTGTCTCTGAGTACCCAACTCATTTTATATTATATTATCCCGATTAGTACTGTAAACAAATATGTATCTACAGTATGTCTTTTCTTACGGCTTTGTTGTTTTGATAATGGTAGTGATGAAGGTGTTGACTGACTTGAGGAGGAAGACATTTTGACTTTACTTTTATGAAGAGGGCAACAGGAGCTCCAGAAACAGAGGAGTAGGGGACAGGATTTTTGGCTCCTACAGCTGAATTTGAAAATCTATGAGAGGTGTGAGAGGCAGGAGAGGGGAATCAAACGACACTTTCTTCCTGCCCATTCAATCGACATACAGTGGAGTATAAATCAGGTTTAAGTCTGAAAATCGTTGCGTAATCTGACTTTTTATCAGACATGAGTTCACTTTGACTTCTCTTTACTTGGATTGGACAACAATAGCTTAATTAGTGGTTACTGACTTTTAAGACATGGCTCAGAATGCAGACATGTACCATGTCAGTCTTACATATCACACGGTCATGTCTTAATTAGATGCAAAATCTCCTCATCCCTTTATTGTGAATTGTTGCCAAAGACTTGTGAGAGATATAACGATAAATGGGTTCATTCGTCAGTACTAGATGAATTAGCTGGAAAGGAACTAGTCAAATGTGAAGTTGATAAAGGCACAAGTGAATTAAACGAAAGGGCTTAACTCTAGCTGCAAATTAACCTAGAGAGATTGACGCATGAATGACTTTTTCGTCCTCTTCTGCTGCCATTAATCTTTTTTTTTTACTATCTCACAGAGTGCTACTGAAAAATATCTGCAATTTAGGGTAGTTCATGTGGCATATGAGGAGAGTGTGAGGCCACAGCTGGATCATAGTCAAACCTGTTTTTGAAAACCTGGACTCACTGCATCTACCACTGAAACTGGAGAGTAATGAGGTATTTCGAGATTAGTTCATGTGCAGTGTCCTAGCAGATACTCGTACGTATTTAAGTCAATAGACCTGTAAGTGTAAGGTGTGTAAGACATCCTAGAGTTAGTGTGGGGATATCTGAGAACAGTCAGAAAAAAGGCTCACCTGCCAGTGTTTCTTGGTGAATGGATTCAACACCCACATCTGTATTTTTCATGACGTTTAGACAACGATGTTAACAATAGCTATGTTAACCACACATTAAAGTCAATCCATGTACTGACCCATGTGCCACCAAGGGGAAAACTTTAAACCATGTAAGGGCTTAATTACAACAATCACTGATTAATCACTGTAACCATGTATAGTACGTGCCCATTTACTGCTATGCATTTTTTACATTTTGAAATGTTTCTTTATCAGCAGTTTAAAAAAACAAACAAAAACAAGGAAGCAGTTTTTGTTTTGGGGGAATAAACTCTTCGACAATTTCAATCAGTTTTACTTATTATTATCATTATTATTATTATTATTATTATTGCTGTTCCTGAATGAGCTACATTGTGAAACATTTTGTACCCACTGTTTGTTTGGCACAAGGATGTTAACGTATATTCGGCCCAGACAGTAAGTATTTTGTCTATAAATATGATGTCGTCCACTTGAGTCTGACATTTGGGGTTTACAAATGTGTTGTTAGGCTAAAAGAAGGTTCAGATTCATGCTCCTCTGTGGTTTTGTCTGTTCACTAAAGATCCGAAAGAAAAAAAAATCTTTTCTGAATGAATCCCTCTGTACTAAGATGCTACTGTAAATAGTTTGTGAATATGAATCATCATTTTCAAGGTGACATTTACAAATGTTTTGCTTTTGTGGCATGAGTGAATGAGTATGTGCTGGAAATAGTTGATTGTATTCTCTATGGAATGTTTAATGTAAAAAAAAAGCCTAATTTCCCTGTATTTCCCACTGCAGTTGGCTTTTGTAAACTGTACCGCGCTGTGTGACAGCACAGTTTAATGCCATCAGTGTTCCACCACCTCTTCAGTCTCCAACTGAACGTGAACTTATTTACTGAACTCAGGCTTATGTTTTTGTTTTGTTTTGTTTTTTTTTTGTTTTTTTGCCATTCTAAAGGAAGAAATCCAAAGCTGTGACCGACTCTGAAATACAGAAAAAAACAAAGCATTGTTTTGGCTAACAATAAGCCGCTCTCATCCGTCTGCTACCTTTATTCTCCCCTGACATGATTTATTTCTTTCTCTTACAAAGACACTGCTGAAGTGCATTGTCATAAAGAAACAAAACACGTGCATGCCAGAAAAAGAAGTGCTTCAACAATCCAACTTCACCCCGAGTGTTTGCATAATCTTGTATTCCCTTGTATGATGTTAGTATCTCTGTATTATGTAAAGACACAGATGGGCTGAGATGCCAGAGTTCATGAAGATCTGATGGAACTCAGTGGAAAGTCAGAGTTTCAGTTCTACGGACATTGTTGAGGGGAAACAAGTGTCTCATTCCTCCTTACAGTGAAGCCAGTGGACAAAATACTGTATGTAAGTGTTCCCTTCACACACGAATAATGTAAAAAAAAAAAGTAATAATTTAAAGATTAGGCTTTATAGCAAGAAATAACAAAAAATGTGAGCGTAGAAGTAGAATTTTGAATGCTCCATGCTAGTCAGTAGCTAACTAGCTTAACTATTTAGTTATGGAATAAGCTGAGCTAGGCTAGTTAGTTATATACTAGCATGCAAGGCAAAATAAGCATTGGAAGGAGGCATTATGGGAAAATGTGATCATGATTATCATGAGCAAAAAATCTTGAGTCCCAGTATATTACAGTAAATGTAAAAAATAGAACTTTAACTCTTCAAAAGGATCTGAAAACACATCACAAAATCTCTCATGCTGCCAAGAAACAAATCACGAGGACCTGCAGGATGGAAAGATGCAGTCTCCCCCTGGTGGCAGTATCAGATTGTGTGTTGGCTAAGTAAGTCACTTATTACATTTCACAAGTATCGTAGTAAAAAGGAAGTTCACCACTATCAGTATAGCTATCAATAGTTAATAATACCACCATGTCTCACATGGTCTGATAAACTTGGTAGACTTCTAAGCTGGCAGCTGTGTATTAGTCTAACATTAAAAACTGTTCCTCCCAAACTATTGTTTGTAGAACTTCAACTCTACATGTTGCTTCCCTGGACCTGGCGTCCCCCTGTGCGTGTCCTCGTCCAGCGCCTGCTGACTGTAGCTGGCTGTATTTACTCTCTGCATGTGACCACAACTATTTCCCATCTTGTGCACTGTTGTCACGTCGACAACACCCTCATGTCTCAGATCAGGCAAGCCCTGATGCACTTTTATTGTGCTGTGATGATGATGACGATGATGATGATGATGATGACTTTCTGTTAATGGGGCTTGTATATCCAATGCCTTCGACAATCATGTGCACATATCAGACTTACATGACGTGACGACACAGGAGCGACTTGATTGTGTTTTTGTTTGTCTTTTCTCCTGGAATAAATCCTGAATGATCATAACATGACTCCTTACCCATTCCATTTTTGCGTGTTTTATGTCGGCGTGCGTTCATGTCTAACAAATTAAAACCGAGCTAGCTCATTAGCCGTATTTATTCCCAGAATCAGAAGTACACGTCTACAACTAGAAATTTTAGCTGCAAAATTTTGGTTGGCCACTTTTTGGCGCCAATGTTGTTAAGTGCAAGAGTTATGCTGTAGTGTGTTTCATAAAGGGAGTAATATTTGGTGGATTACTTAGACAATGATCATTAAGTATTTTGGCAACATAATATTTTAGTGGAATAAACCTTTAATACTGAGAGAGCACCCCCCCCCCAAAAAAAAAAAAAAAAGAAATCCAGATACTCCAGAGCTAAGTTTTAACATGGGAGTCAACCATAGCAACATTTTTTTGTGTTCTGTTTCTATTTGTTTGTTTTTGAATTTTTGTGATTATTTTCATGGACCTCATTGTATGACATCATTATACACACTCATTATAAAATCAGAAAAGCTCCAAAAAAAAAGGTCTAATCCACTTCTCTATGTTAAAGTATGACAACACTGTGAGGCTCCAAATTAGACTGGGTTGTGATCACCTTTTTAGACCCGTCTCAGTTCATTCCTATGATAACGTTGCGCACTTCTTTGAGATTTCTGTTCCCACGGTTTCTCAAAACACTTAGAAAAGACACAGCACACAGGATGCACAGAGTTTTTCTCAAAACAGGACATTTTTGTGACGAAATGTTGGAAGACCAAGGGAGAAGTCCAGAGTTTTGGAGTTCTCCCTTGGTTCACATTGCTAAGCAGGCACTCTAATTATTAACATGCGCCTCCATGTGTGTGTACAGACATGAAGCAGACACTCTACTGCTCTGACCGACACTTAGCCCGTGTATGTGCCGCACAGCAGATGTTTACCAGACACAAGACAGATGTTGCCAACACTTGAGGCACATGTTGCCTTTACTAACCCACTAGGATATATTATTAGGGTTTAAGCATTAAAAACACATTGTCTACAGATGTTTCTTCGCTGTGTGGTTTCTCCTTCGGTTTGCACTCCAGTATTCCTGCTTTCATTATTCTACATTGCTACCAAGGGTTTCAGTAAATTAACCCACTCATCATATTTGCAATATCAGTGAGACCATAACCAGAATTACTTGAGGCTTTACCTGCCAATAGTTATGATTTAATTGATAAAGAAATGCATTTTTTACGTAACACTATGAAATAATCAATTCTCTCTTTGAAAAATAACTGTCTTTCAGCCATTGTTTACAGGTCATAATCAGTCGGTGTTCATTTTCATAAATATGTGATACCTCACACCTGAGGACCTGAGATGCAAGGTCTGCGATTTTTGTTCTCTCCTTTGGTGTGAAAGAGTTTGTGAACTGGCAGCTATCACTGACTTGTGATTGGTGTGTGCTTCAGTGGGAGGAAGTGAAGATGCGTTGCTGTCTGTCTTTACAAATTCAAAGATGTCTAATTTCTGATTTAAATGACATGTAATGAATACATTTATTTGTGTTAGTGCCTCTCTATTGTGGGCAAAATGGTAGTGAAAGTTATTTTGACATCAGCCTTAAATCGATTTGTTTAATTTATCACTTAATAGTTTTAATTCCACTCTGCACTGATCGTGAACACATCTGTGAGTGGAAATAAATCAACTTTGAAACATGACAGAAAAGCTGCAGGCTACGTCCTGCTCTCACATGCCCCTGGAACATACATCACTCTTGTCTTGTTCAAACGTAATCTCACTTTTGGGAGTCAACTGCTCAAGTGAAGTGAGTGACATGCTGCTTCCCTGCTTAGCAGCTCTGTGTTTGCTCGTCACAGATGAGTTGTGATAATATTGAGCGTAATATTGAACAGGCCTCTTGTGGCCAAAGTCATCGCGCTTCCTTTGCTCTCGCCTCGCTCTTGGCGGGAGATTATCCTGTGGACTGTCAGTTGTCACACCCAAGGTCTACAACGAAATGAAAGCATCTCACACCTCTTTGATGCCAATAACATGCACACATAAAACATCATCGCACACGGCAAAGAGGCAGAATTTAATTTCTCTTTAATTAAAATAATTTGCAAACATTTACGCACATATACAGTAAATACTGCTCGTTGACACTGGCTGTCAGGCCGTTTGTGTTCAGAGTCGCTCATCTCTGTGCCTCAACTCATTCCTCCTCATCTTTAATGCAGAATTTCACCCCCGCTCCTTTGTCTCCCATCCTCCTCCCGCCTCTCTCTCTCTCTCTCTTTCTTTAATTATCAGCATAGCAGCATTAATTACAGACAGATTATCTGAAACAGTGTGATCACACATGGACCAACAGGAAGTGCAATGGGGAGCATCACTATCATTTATGACTGAGGGACACTTTTGACTGTAAACAGCAGGGGGTGATGTCGGGTCTCCTGCTGCTGCTGCTGCCACAACACTAAACTAAATTATAACATGTGATGAAAATAATCTTGTCAATATTGTCAGTAATGACCTTAACAAACAATTCTTCTTCTTCTTCTTTTTCCTTTAAGGGTGACCACAGCAGATAATTTGCCACCATCTTGCACTATCCTTTGTGTCCTCTTCTGTCAAATGTCCTCATGTCCTCCTTCACAACATCCATGGACCTTCTCTGCGGTCTTTCTCGTTTCCTCCTCCCCGGCAGCTCCATCTTCAACATTCCATTCTTCGTCCACTATTACCACCATCCCTCCTCCGCACACGGCCAAACCATCTCAAGCTTGCCTCTCTAATTTATCTCCAAAACATTCATCGAGCTATTGTGTCTGTCCTGATCTCTTCCAATGAAAATCTCAGCATCAGAGAGGTGTAGGAGATGATACTGGCGAACTCTCTAAAATAAATCTGGTCAAATCTGGTCTAAAATCTCCATGCTAAAGGCTGGTTCTCTGGGAACCTTTTGTTTTGCCTTTATTGAGCAGGTAAAGTTACTGTGAGTAAATTTTAGTAAAAGTAGTTGTCGAATTGCACAACTTTTTCAAATATGAACGAATATCAGCTACATTCAAACCATGTAGGAGAGTGGAATAGAAGACTGAAGAGTTGTGGCACTCTCCAGGCTCAACTTTTTATATACTTGACCTGTAAATGTAAAGAGACAGACATGAGAGAACAAGGGAGAGGAAAACAGAAGCCATGACTTCACAAATCCCAAACATTCAGCTATCGAGTAGTTTTTTTTTTCTTTCTCTTTTTTGGCTTCTCCTCTTTGAAGGGGTCACCGCAGCAGACGATCTGCATATTTGATTTGGCAGAGATTTTTTTAATGTCTGGCGCAACCCTGCCATTAATCTGGGGGTTCGGACTGGCACTGGGAGTACAATGGATGTGCCCCCCCCCCCGTGGGGCCCCCCCCCCCCCCCCCCCAGTGGCTGAGGTCAATTTAGAGTGTCCAATTAAACAATGAGAAATGGGGATTGGGTACACTGCTCAGGGGCCCCCCAGCCCTTGACCTGAGGGGAATTTGAAATGGCAGCTCTCCAGTTGTGTGCTCAATTCCCTTCTGCTCGGCCACGGGCTGCCCACCATGTAGAATAAAGATAAAAACAATTGTCTGTCTGAGATGAATCACCAGAAACCAGGAAATTATGCAAACATCTTACACTGAAATTGAATGAGCCTGGTGCACAGATATAAAAATAATGAAGGAATTACCATTTAAAAAAAAAAAAAAAAAGTCATGTTTGCAGCGACTCATTAAAAATGGCCCTAACAGAGCTAACGGAGAGTCACATGACAGAACAGCTGCAGTAATCAGACAGACAGTAGATTTTATCTTCTTTATCGGTGACTTCTTCGCCAATGAAAGTTTTCCACAGGACAGCGTGGGTTGTGAAATATAACTTGTCACGACACGTTTTCTTTTAATGGCATTTACTATATTTCTGTCAAAGCTTCTGTACAGTATGTTTGGCTGTTGCAGGGTGAAAAAGTTGTGAAGTACTTCCTCTGCAAGTCTTACTTGCTTGCAGACCATGAAGGTCTGCTTCACCTTTTGCAGAGAAGGGACAGTGTTAGACAGGGTGTAAACACAGTTCCTGATGTCTGGTATCTCCGTGCTCTTGGTTTGTTGTGGTTTTGGAGGACCGAGGTCTTGTGATGTTACAGACATTTGCTTCCTGCCAGCACTTTTTTTTTTTTTTTTGAGACAGAATTGGAGGAATATTTCGGTGAAGTCCTGCTGTTCATAATGCTTCTGCCCACACAAACACATTCCAGTCACTTGATGGACCAGACAGACAGACACAAACACACACACACTCCACAAAAGCTACGCATACAGTGTCTCCTCTGACCTTAACCTCTCTTTCCACTGTCTCTCTGTGATGTTGCAGAGCTTAACTGAACCAGTGGACCGTTTGTACTGTGTATGTGTGTGTCAGATGTTAATACTCCTTCTCAAAACACTGTCAAGCTCACAACTGCTGCTCATCCGTCTCAAAATTGTATAAGCAAAAAACATCCCCAAAACAGCGTTTATACAAAAAACCATTCACGTTCTACACTCCAATTACACATCATCATCAACTAACCTTCTCACAGATGTACCACTCACTCTGAAATGTTTCTAACTAAAGGTAATGAAAAAATACAGGTACCAAAGTTTGTACTAAAGTACTAAAGTTTGTGCAAGGTATGAATTAGTGATTGTAACAAAACACCGCACTCCTCCGCTCACTACTACCTTTCCTAATCGTGTCGGGGAACTGCAGTGGCCTCCACATACCACATCATTTTAAAGCAATTACACAATGATAGAAATCATACTAACGGTTAATTTATTCAATTTCTGCCAATAAACCCTGCTAAATGTTACACACTGCACCTTAAACCATGGATTTAACACTTGGTCCTACACGTCCTATAGTGCACCTCACTAATGTCTTTTGTTGGATCCCAGCAACATGGCAAACTTTATGCAGTTTATTTTTTTTACCACCTATGTTATGAAATGTTGTAAGGTGAAGGCGCTTTCTATTGATACCTCATAAGTAAGGCAAGTAACCCTGCTACGGTCCCAAATGCTTAAATTCTCCTCTGCATATGCCTGTCATCCACACTATCCTGGCATTTTAGAGAAAAGTTGTCCAACGTAAGTTTATAAACTGTTACCAACACCATTTTTGCTGCATTTTAGTTTGTTTGAGAAAACATGGAGACCTTCCGAAACAAATTTAAATTTACGTGCACAGTTTAATCAAGCTAAGGCCGGAGTCCAACTAAGACAGGCAATCAGACAACTTGTCTGATTGTACATGCAAAGGAGAAAATCGATTTATTGATTATTTTCATGTACACCTCCATTGGTGGAGCTGTATCTCACTGTACTCTAGTGCGTGAATCAGTTTCCTGTTGACTTTTACACCACAGAAAAACAAACAACGAGATGGATCGTGCTGTGGCTCTGTATGTTTGACACCTGCTGTAAATGTCAAGTGTGATACAAATTAGATCAAGCATGGCTCTTGTGGTTGATGTTTTGTTAGGAGGAAGACGCTGCTGCCATATGATTTCAAAGACCGGGGAGGAAATGTTGGTGCATGGGCAGAACCCCAGTCCGACTCCAGTCCAACTAAGTGTATACATGCAGGGGTAATCGGACTGAATTGCATTATCCAGGTATGTTATTCCATCTAAGACTAACTCGATTTTGATGTAACGTGTTTACCTGACACTAAGAAAACTGAATTGTTGTCTTAGTCTGGACTTATAACATGCATTTAAACACACCTTCTGATTAGTACCTAATCAGCTGTTACCACATGGCAAGATGCTTTTAGGCATTTTAGTTGCCTGGGTGAACTCTGCCAAGTCGGCCAGAGATTTGATTTCATTCTGCAGACACGTCTGGGCAAGGACGCCATTTTGGCCAACTTCAGAAACTCCTTAAAAAAAAGAAAACAATCACATCACACTCGAGGTGGGTTTAAGGCGATGATGACAGAGAAGCAACGTCTAGCAGCTTTTGTATACACCCAACATGGTGGCCACCGAATTACTAGACAGCCATTGCTCCTAGAAAACTACAACACCAAATGTGCATGAAATGTGCTTTACAAATAAAATGACCTTGCTCTGTTGATCAGATGAACAGGAATCATCGTCAATGCTGTGTTGATGCAGTCAGAGATACAAAAGAGACAAATAGTGCTTTTCTAACAACATAACTGAGGAGATTAATACTTTAAAGGCACGTTTACTTTGATATGACACTTGCTGTTTGTTTGTCCCTTGCTTGGAGACTGCCCAGCAGCCTCTCACTCTCAACAGTCAGTTTTCAGTCCAGACAGGTTGCAGGTCAGGGCAGGTAGGTCTAGTTAAAGTTGCATTCGCCGGCGTCTGGCCTTGCTTGCGTAACGACCTGGTGGAGGCTCCTCCTGTGTGATGGCGTTGAGGTGATGCCGCTCTCTCCTCTCGGCAGCCTTCAGCTTCTCCTGCAGCTCCCGCAGCTCCTCCTCAGCCTTGCGGGTGGCCTTGCGGGCGTTCCTCAGGGAGCGCTTCACCTTACGAACGCGCTCCTTCAGCTGGCGGTTCCTTCGCTCCACTGTGGCCAGGCGCTCCTGCAGCTTGCGGCGTTGCTCCTCCTCCTCAAACAGCGCCGCCTGCACTGAGGAACACAGCAGCTGCAGGGGGAGAGGAAGAAGGAAAGTGATGACATTTTGCTGGTTATTTCACTCGGCTTAGACAGACAGAACAAAAGTGACAAATGTGAGTCCTGTAACTTCACTGTTGGGATGTGAAGGATGTGCTTGTGTGTTTGTGCCTTTTAAGACGGCGCAGCCCTGACTAATCCAGCCATCAACAACTCCATTAGACTGCACAGGATAAGGAATTGCACCCTTTCATATAATTGAAGAGGAAGGAGAGGAAGAGCTGATGCATGTTTGTGCATCCATGTTTGTATAATAAGCAAAGTGTAGGTGCATTGTGAACCCTTTAGACCAGTGATTTTCTGCCGCCTCAAAATAGCAATGAGCCTACAATGTGCCTAACCACACCTCATTTTAAGAACAACACATCTTCAGGTGCTTTTGTTCTTTGACAATGGGAAACCAGCAGTGGCACTGCACAGTGTGTACCACCTTGCACTGGATGTAAAATAGAGCCTCTACAGGCAAATTTCTGCAAATTACTGCTACTTTTTTCTTTTTTCTTTGACAGTTTGAACTCTTTGCCTTGCTCATAGGAAGGCTCGGAGTCAGATGACCACCTGTCAAAACATCTGGGTGTCACCTGCCTGCTGTTTAGCATCATCTGTAAAAACATTAGTTTGAGGACAAGTGAATAAACACACACACACACAGTGTCCTCAGATTTAAGCAGTAACACAGGAGGAGCTGGAGACAATGTCTCTTTTCTTCCTAAACTATATCAAGGCCACAGGAAGTTGAAGTTAGGGCTGAGTTTGTCATGTATTTTGAATCCACTGACATGAAGTGAAAGATGGTGTATTTGGTAATAATTAACAATTGTTTACTAATTAGTAATTCATCACCAATATTTTTGCAAATCAATTACGTAGTGTAATCATTTACTGCAGCCCAAGACTGGAGGAAGGAAATCCCAAGACTGGGTCTTTCTTGATGTTTCACAGATAATGTAGGCCTCTGAAAACAACACAGTTACCCACATTCACTTCCTGGCTGGTTCTTAACAGCCAAAACTCTTATCAGCTCGGTTAACACTTACTTTCAATTTCAGCCTGCTGTTGGTCTCATGAAAGAAATCCTTGCTCTGATTTTCCACAATTGTCTTTCTTTAGTCGTATTTTCTCAAACTATGCAGACCACTGCAGAGGAGAGAATTAACTTTCTGTTTACACTGGAATGCATCTGCGCAGTTCACCTAGAGAGTCTAAGTATAGACACTGATTACTTCTCACATGGACCTGAACCTGAACCCGAACCTTAAAACCAAGTCTCAACCCTACAAAAGCCCATGAAAGTTTGGAGGAACCAGCCAAAATGTCCTCACAAAGATGCATTTGAATCAAAATTGGTCCCCACAGCTTACTACACTCACACACACTGAGCTTTTAACAATGCAACAAGCGGACTAAGCATCCACATAAAATGTTAATGAGTCGGAAAACGTGTTAAAGGTGTTTACATGACAGTAACAACCAGACTCTGTTCTCACTGTGGCTAGAATCCAGTCATTAAGTTGCGTGTTATCAGAAAACTGCTGATTAAGAGGTCTTTAGGGAATAAATCTCTTAATTTAAAATGACCCATCAAACAAAGGCTACAGAGTTAAAGGTGAGTGAAATGTGTTTTAAATGTTTGGTATGAAAGTGAGCTTACAGGAGTCTCATGGCAAACACGGCTCAGCATGTCGCTGGTAAAAAGAGGCTTTAAACAAAAGCTAATTGAAGGTTTTGGCAGAAAAGAGCAGAAAAAAGGAGGAAGTCTCTTGTCTGTCCTTCTGGAGGGATGTCTGTTCCCACGAAGCTGAAACCAGAAGCAAAAACACCTCTCCACTCTGATTTTAAAGGCTGTTTTGAATGGTTTTCTGATTTTTTTTCAAGGACTGGCCATGCCTTCAAGAGCCTTTAGACAAAACCTAGAATTCAGGAGAGTGAAATTAGAAGTTTTTTTTTCTTTTTCAACATTTCCTTCATTTGCAGCCCAAGAAATAAAGGAGAAAGACAGATTTTTTTTCCTGCTTTATGTCTAAAGTCCAAATGGCAGGGCCACAGAATAGCACAGTGAAGAGGGATGTCCTTCTCCATAAATTCCCTAAGCAAAACACTCGTTTGGTGTCCTGCCTTGCCTGAAGGTCGTGGTCTCTGCATGTGGGAGCTCGTCCCCTGATTGATCACTGCATTTAAACCTGTCTGTCTGACCTCTGACTTCATAACTCAGAGGCTTTCAGGTCAAAAGGAGAAAAGCCCAGCACCACACTGATACAGCTCTGAAGATTTGACCACTGGACAGTCAGTACATATCCATTCAAGGATAAGTCGAGCTACAATTATGCCACTTAACTGGACTACTGGCCTTGTCCCAGTATACAAGCACTTGTGGGAATTGAGTTAGGGAATGGTGTGTCTGGCTTCACTAAACTAGGTGCCTACATGCCCCCTTTCAGCTTGTTAGTATGAGGTGGTTGTTTGCATGTCAAGTCTTCTGAGTCTTCCTACCATCCATAAACTTTTCAGAGCATAAATTTAGTCTCCTTAAATCTACTGGTCTGGATTTCACCATGCTTTTCTCGCTGTTGACTTATTCTCCACCAGCTTCTTTCATTATTTCCAGCTCAAAGTTAAGGGAATGGCAACAGTGGAAAATGCACAGAGTGCCTAGGCCAGTTTAAGTCCAACTAAACGTATACAAGCTGTTGTAGCATTTTCTTTGGTTGTGGCTTCTTAATGATGGTCCTACGTACACTGTGAGAGAGGTTCATACAAAACCACTGTCACACTGGATAATTACAGTCTCACAGTGTGTGCCGCTACAATCTCCGTCTTATGAATGGCCACTGTAAATGCAACAGGAACATACTGATCAAAGGAATTCCAGTATGTGAGATACATCTACATCCATTTTTAAGCAACAGAACACATACAATATACAATCTTTACACCTCGGTGAAACATTAAATTAACTTCTGAGGAATAGAACTGACCACAAATATGCACCATATCACATTATGGCTAATGGCTATGAAATGTGCAACCACATCCAAATCTCACCTGATATCCTCCAACTGCCATGTTCTGTCTTGTTTAAGGTGCGACCTGCTCATATAAGTTACAGCAGGTGATAGATGATTTGAATCTCTGCTTCAGACCTTCTTCTCTCTCTTCCCAGGTCAGCAGGGTTTATTGCTTCATGCTGACATGGATCGAGGCTGACACACTTTCAAACTGCTGCCTGTCAAGGATGGTGGACCTTTGCTATTTGACCCTTGACCACTGCGTGGCTAACATCCTGTCTGCCTCAGGGAACCAGAGGCACGCACAATGACCCATCTGTTATTGACATGATCTTCGACTTGCTGGGATGTGACCACTGATCACATGCTGGAATTTAATCTACGAGTAAATTATGTTTTTTTAAGTGTTTGTTCATGTGTGTTTGCATTTTGTTTGCTTTGTGTTTATGTGGCTCTGATTCTAGTGATCCTTACCACATTCCTGTCAGAGTCACAGCTCTACAAAGGATTGGGTATTTACATAGACACAGGTTTCCATAGCCGTTCTTCTTAGGGCACCGTATTGACTCCCTAACCCTAACCTTAACCCAACCACAATTCAAATCTTAGCCCAAATTCCTCAGATATGAGGTTCTGCCTCATTAGGACAAGGTTTTAATCTCCATGAGGACTACAGGTCCTGAAAAGGTCAGTGTTTATGCCAGAAAAGTGATAACAAATACACACTGTGACCTCTCTCTGCTGTCTTACTTTCCTCTCAGCCTTCCAACACACACTCAACTCACTTCTCAGCTGCACCATGCGACATTCAGGACACAGGACTGTGCATAAACATGATGTCCTACCCTGCTGTCCTCCTGAGGTTCCCACTCAGGGCTAAAGGTGTGGAATGGCTGGCTCCCTAGGGTGCAGTTGGAAAATTGGAAGAGGCTGGAGAAGGTGCGCCTGTGCTCAGCCGTGTCGGGGAAGATGGCGTCCTGGAAGTTGATGCCATGTGGGAGGATGTTGTAGTTCTCATCCATCCTGCAGGTGGCACAAACAGGGAAGAATTGTGAGGAGGAAAACTGCAAAAAATTCAAGTGTCACTTAAGTGAAAGACTGATGCAGGTTCTAGTAACATCTTTTTGTAAAATAAGTATTTTCATTGTTTTATTTCACATGAACTTTTGCAAAAAGCAATTGTTTTCTGGAATGCAGTTAACATTTGTGTGTCAACAATAAAATCTACTTCTAAATTATTGAAAAGGTAGATTAGTTAAATTAATGTTGGGATAGCTCATAGGATATACTTCCTACAAATGTTGCTGCTTTTTATTTATTTATATGCACTTTGTGCTTAATAAACATTTGTGATAATTAAGTTTTTTAGACAGTATTGGATTTCGTGCTTTTCTTTTCCTATATCTGATCCAGTGATTTATAGCAGTATTGGACAGATACTAATATACAGTATATTACTCATCACTGATTTTATATTGTCTGTTTATAGGAATGCATCCTGCCTCACCTGAGGAAGAAGAAGTAGGAGTAGTTCTCCATCACTGTATAGGACTGACAGGACAGGTATCCAAGCCCTGTCAGGTTGAGTCTAGATCCGGTTGGAACCTCCAGCATGCTGCCCCAAGCCTGGTCGCACAGCAGCTCAACCTCAGCCGAGTATAGCAGCCCTTCTTCTGCACCCTCGTATCCATACCCAAACCCGAAGGACAGCGAGTTGTACAGCCCTCCAACCTCTCCGCCCAGAGGCTCCTGGTGTATCGCTAGGACCCGAGCGTACACGATGATCTCCGCCAGCTCCGCCCGGCAGCCCTCGCTCAGCGGCCGCCACTCTGAGGGGAGCTGGCACCCGTGCGTAAAAGTGCCCAAGTGCGTAAAAACGCACAACGCTGTGAGGAGGAGAGTCGTAGTAAACATCCCGAGGTGCCTGATGTCTCTGAAACCTACTGTGATGCTCCAGTGGAGAAATGTTTGTTTGGTTCAAATTTCATAAAAGAGTTGCAATAGTAAAAGACTTGGTCCATCGCCTTGACCAAAATGCCAAAAACAATGTTTCTCACTGCATCTAACTATCCATCTCGCAGTGACTCAGACCTGGCTATTTCAGGCAATTATTATTTAAAAAATGAATAAATCATCATTATACTCAGTAAGCTGCACTGCTCTAACCTGTCGCTGTGTTTCTGGCCTTTTTCCTCTTGATCTG
Organism: Brachirus orientalis; assembly: GCA_016785285.1. Taxonomy (NCBI): domain Eukaryota; kingdom Metazoa; phylum Chordata; class Actinopteri; order Pleuronectiformes; family Soleidae; genus Brachirus; species Brachirus orientalis. The sequence goes on along the minus strand of JAFBJR010019380.1, from coordinate 1,176,590 downwards.
TCTGCCGTGGGCGTGAGCCGCTTCTCCAGAGAGCGCCGGCACCGGTGCTGCGTTCAGGGACTGACGAGACACACTGACATCTCCAATTCGCTCCGTCCAGGTGCCTTTTGTCTCATAATATTGCTAAACTTTATTTTGAAATGCTGAACCTGTTCATGTTCCTCAGGTCAACCCAAATAATTTTCAACAACTTTTACAAAAATTAGATTTGCTTTTGTTAGTTTTTTTTTATTTGACTTGATAGAATGAAAATGACATGCTGTATCTGAATCAAAACTCAAAAACTATGTAACGTGATACATATTTCTTGCAAAATCTCTGAATGAAAGAAATGTTCTGTTTGGTATTTTCATAGTATCCTAGAACAATGTCAAAGCTTAATTAAATCAACCTGTCTTAAAGTAGTACTTACTTACTACTTTAGTAAGTAGCTGATAACATAACCAGAATTTTTGTGGTTTTCCAGTATGCCGGCGTGATAAGGCGACTATTGTATTAATATGAAATACGATTACCAAATATAATGTATATTTCACTATTATATCTCCCCTCACAAACACATGATTTAAGGCCCTCTCTGGTTTAGGTCCTGTATGCACGGTTTGCTTTGAACCACACTGCCATCTAGTGAAAAGAATAGTGTAGGGCCACATGTAATGTACACAGAATATTGTGTGTGTGTTTTTGAGTATCTGGTATTCCTTATGTTGTAGGGACCTAAATATGTTTACACAGCCACGGTTAAGTAAGTCTCCAGAAAATGAATGTGAGTAAAAGTAATGTATCTAATGTTCTCTGAAGTATGGAAACCAGTGTGTGTGTGTGTGTGTGTGTGTGTGCGAGAAAATGAATAATACGAAACTGATGATAATACTAGTTGAAATTGTACTAGAATGCGTAAACGTTATTTAACAGATATTCCATCAGGTATATTTATAAAATTTATTTAATATTCCACGAAATAGCTATGTGGGCGGGTTTAGGGAATCTCCCGTTTTCCTTTCTCTTGTCAAAGTGCAAGGTTACTGAAGGAAATTCCCACCGGGCTCCACCCTTCGCTTCAGGTTTAGCAGATAAGTAAAACATACGGCATCACTGCATCTCTGCTCACACGCCGCCGCGCTCTATACACAAATCTGCCATTTTTTGTGACGTCACTTCAAGAAAACGACAATCACAGTGCACACGTCACTTGAACCTTTAAAGTAAAAGGTCTTTTGACAACCATACACATTAAAGGTCAGTACTTACATTATTGCTGTCTAGTTTACTTAATCATACTATGGTGTTACTAATTATAGTGTTTTGTTCCCTGCTATGTATTGACTGTACATTTTGCGTTCAAGAAAAGGCCCTTGCCTTAAGGACGTTATAAGGGTTTATTTTAATGCTTATTTTACTCTCAACATAAATATAATGAGTACTATGTTCAATTCCTAATAATACAATCGTCAAATAAAACTTCAAAAAGCTCTCTTGCTGCTTCCAGACTCCACATATTGACGGAGTGTGCTTTCATTTTGAAAAACCAACACCGGAAATAGCGTGTTCCTGCTCGGGACTTGCCACACATTAGAAACGTCAGTACAAGGTTGTTCGACACACTTTGGTTTTTCTCTGAGTGTTTCCATGTGGCTTTGTTAGGGGACGCATTGTCTGTGTGTTTTGGAGTGACAGCAGGTGAGTTTAAACCTACAAACCCGTTAAACGCTTTATGTGACGCAGTTTGAGTTAGCTTTGAGCTGCACCTGTGTGGTTGAAGTTACTCGGAACTTTTCAGTGTTTACCAGGAGCCTCACACTGAACAGGCCCACCCGAGGAAAGTGAAACTCTAGTTATACCATCAGAAATGTGTTTCCCAAGCGTTATACTTCTATAAGTTGACATTACACGACAATGGCGAAGTGGCGTTTACCTCTTTGGTATTTCAATAATATTCTTAAAATGAGCTTCTGTTTCTGCGAGTGTGTGCTGGAACAATTTTGTAGTGAGTCATGGTGTTAGTGCTGAAGCAGGAAAAATCTCTCTGTCATTGAATTAGGTGGAATTAGCATGTGACATGGAGATGAGATCATCCTGTTGAGAGACTGCTGATTCACTGAGTCACCTGGAATATCGACATTGTATTGTTAGTTACTAACTCTATGTAGTAGATGATTTTCTAGACATTTATTTGATTCTATAAAGCTATATGAATGGGGATGAATCATTTTCATTTCTGCTCTTTTCCATTCTTCTGTGATATTTATATATTTAAACTACCTTCTCATTGAAGATTCTCTATGTCTTCTTGTGATTTTCTCCTCTTAGAATCATGGCATCTGGAGGCCCTGTTATGAATGGCGACATCTCTTGCTCCCCTAGTCAGTCTGGTACACTGGAGGAAACCCTGCAGCAGATGAACATCCTCATCCAGGAGAACCGGGACCTGAAAGGTGAGTGTGGTTGTGTTTTAGACCCTGTTCAGACCTGTTATTAGACCGTCCTGAGAGATCTAATCACTAGCAGATCGCGAAATAGTATTTTCGATAAAGTCTGAATACTCCTAATACATCCTTAGATCTGATCACACAAACCACAATCAGATGTGGTTTGAGGACAAACGAGGCCATAATCCTGAGCTGCATGAATGCAGTCTGTCCGCCTCAGCTAACCTGCTCTGATCTGCAGCAGTTTAGGTTTTTTTATTTGACACTAATATGCTAACTCCCATTCATTAATTAGTTTGTAGCCACTGCCACAATATTAACACTGATTGCAGCAGCATGAGTAGTAATGCTTTGATTGCATTTTAATGCTAGGTGTGAAAATTCAAGGCTGTCCACATGCAATCTGACTACTGAGAGATTGAATGGGGATGTTAATACCAGGTCTGAAAGGAGCCTTGTGTGACAGGTGTGGTTGCAGTGTCGACCATGAAGGACTCTGTCCAAGACATTATGTGTTTTTTTCAGTGTTGTAATATTGTAAATGAAAAACAGTGGGCCTAACAAATTTAGCAGCGGTGGAAATGGTCAAAATTAAAATGACTTGGCTCATACAAAGTGCACTCATTGATTTTCTTGACATGTCTCTCACCCAGAGGCCCTGCGTCAGACCAACCTGTCAATGAAAGAGCGTTTTGAAGGCCTGTCTGTATGGCGGGAGAAGCAGCGGGAAGAGCGGGGCTTCCTGGAGAGAAGGCTGGAGGAAGCTCGCGTACGCATAGAGACGTTGACCCGCCACAACAAGGACCTGAGCAGGAGGCTTGAGGAGTCTGGGAGGGCAGGAGGAGCTCCAGTATGTGTTTCTTTAAGAGATTTTTTAATGATAATAACTTCCATTGTTGACATGTGATGTCATCTTCAGGCAACATCATCAGAACTGGAGGCCTTACATGCTCAGGTTGCTCGCCTGCAGGCAGAAAAGAACGATCTTGTGGCCATGAACTCTGAGCTGCGACTCAAGGCGGACGAGTCATCCGACTCGTTTATCGAGATCATCAAGGTCTCGGTGAGGTTCAAACACATTTGTCATGAAGGAAATTAGAAAGTCACTTATTTGTCATCAATGTTTTTCTCGGGGTTTAACACCTGGATGCAGTTGTTCTTCTGTTTGTCCCACTCTTCGAAATGTTTTTTCTTAGAAACAGCATGAGGGGACTTTATATTTTCTGCATTGATTTTCTAGGGCCTGTGATTGTGTGATTCTGCAAGAAAAGTTTTTTCTCTTCTTGAAACTTGGTATTTTCTTAAAATATATAGTTTCTCCACTGGAAATAAATTGCACCAAAGTAATTTGAAGTACCAAAGTAATTTTTTTGAAAATGTTTTCAAATAAACTTTACTGACATGTACTGTAATTCGAAAACTTAAAAAAATGAACAGTTAACATTTATGTATTGCATATTTTAATTGGCATAGAAAAATAAAAAAGATCAAAGTGGAGCCTTTGCGAATAGTTGACTGCATTGTTTCAATTTCTGTTTTTGATTCAAAAACAATGAATTGTTCAGCCTATTTGTAGTAAAGATACTGTTTTATTCTATGGTTAGGTATGTAAACTGTAGTTTTGCATCCAACTGGGTGTTTTTCTTCCCAGGATGATGGCAGCGATGTTGCGAAAGAAGTGAGTGCTAAAGAGCGCAGCAGTCATCTGGACCTGAGCATGACAGCGTCCCGGCTAGACAGCAAGGAGGTGACGGTGAGCCAGCTGCTTCAGTCGCTAAGGAATGAGACTCAGCGTGGTGATCAGCTGCAGGCAGAGCTGCAGGACTGTGCTGCCAGGTTAGACCCTTTAACACTTAACAAAACAGTTCATTACACATATTTCTGTATATTTTCCCAGTTATCCCACTGCATTCACTTTCAATTTCTTTTAATGTATGCGTCTTAAAATATGTCCCTTTTTCTGACAGAATTAGAGAGCTGGAAAAGAGAAAGAGCAACAAAGATGAATCAATACAAACAGCCCAGCCAGACACCAAGGAGGACAAGGTAATTTATGTACCCAATTTTTCATTTTATACAGAATTTCTCATGAATCCTAAATATATTATTTTTTGCTTGTTGATCACAGTAACATTTTACATGAAAAGGAACCTATATCTTCTTTCATTGATGGAAACACTGTTCAAGTAGCTGCTTTTCAGATTCCCCTATTTTAATGTATTATTGTTGTACATGTTATTGTATTATTATTTTGTGACTGTATAGGTTGTGTAATGCATGTAGTCCAGATCTATTTTTATCTTTGTAGTTTAGTGAGATTTTTTATTTAGGCTTAAAATAAGTCCAATGGACTTACTGTCTTTTTTATTTTTGCTTTTGTCTAATTTATTGTGCAAAAATAAATCAAATGAATGTTTCTATGCCATTACAAAAATGTTCAGACAGCGTCTGAAGTGGAGAATCTCAAGTCTCAGCTGATGACACTGTTTAAAGAACTGCAGCAAGCGCAGAACAAACTGGATGAAGCAGAAGGCATGAAGAGGAACCTGCAAGACAGGTTAGTGCCCCCCACACCCCACCTAACACAGGAGGAACAAAAACTGAAAATTCAAAAAAAGAAAATGTGTCCTGTTATTTTTATATTTAATACTTTTATTTTAATGTATTTTTGCTCCGTGCAGATATCGGGATGTGGAGCAGGACGTGGCAACTCTGAGGGCTCAGCTGGTGGAGAAACAGGCTGTTCAGTCGGAGAATGACCGACTGAAGCTGCAGCTGGACAGCATTCAGGCCCAGAGTCAGCTGGAACAGAAGAAGGCAGGAGAGGAGAGGTTAGCAAACACTAATGTAGCTCACATAGAGATATCAATAGGCTGAGCAGCAGTAGTTTAATATGTTGAAAATATGTTTTGAAAAAAAAAATATATATATATATTTATTTATTTATTTATTTATTTATTTATTTTTTTATTTCAAAACAACTGTGAGGACTATAAATATCAGCTTACAGTACATAGAGTGTAACAAAGTATACTATATGACCTTGGTTTTCATTGGAAAGCCACTATGTGAATCATTCTTTGCAATGACACACCTGTCTAATCACCAGTAACCTCCTCCCTCCCTCACAGAAACACCCTCGCCCAGCTGAAGGATGCTTACACCAAACTGTTTGAAGACTATAATGAGCTCAAAGAGGAGAGGAAGAAAAGAGAGGTACATTTATGGTGTTGATTGTGACAACATTTCTTTTAAATATATAGAGATAGATAAAAAACAATCTCTAGGGGTATAAAGTGTATGGAGGAGGATCAGGTCAGCCCTGAAAACTTTTGAAGATTGGACTGCATTATACTGCATATAAATGTGTTGCAGTCTATAATCTCTGTATAATTAAATTCATGCCTTCATGCCTAAAAGGGCAACAAAAATATTGTACTGGAGATTGTAATTGTATAAAGGGTGGAATTTAATAGCTGTTTTTAAAATAGAAGTTATAGGCATGTCTGTATGACATTTCAAACAATGTAGAAGAATGTATCCTTTCAATGCTATCTTTATTTAAGTAATTAAACGGTCTGGTGTTTAGAAGAAGGGTTTATTGGCAGACATTGACTGTACTGTAATTACTACTCCCCATAGGTAGTATATAATCATTTAAAGATAATCATTTGGTTTTTGCAGCCTGACTTTCTTTTATACTGTATGTACTTTTATAAAGTATTTTATATGTACTGTCCAAAAAAAGGCCTTGCTTTACAGAGGCTGCCATCTTGTGCTGTCATGTTTCTACCAGTCAGAGCATGCATTTTGCTTTTTGAAGGAGAAGTTTACTACCCAATGAGGAAGAAAGTCCTTTTCTGTAGTATGCAAAGTCCCACCACTGGATGTTGCATTTTCACCATTAGTTGTTACACACTGGACCTTTAGGGGGAAAAAAAAATTACCAAGAAAAATTACATATAATCACATCATACTATACAAGTTCCTCATCACAGTTTATGGCAGATGCAACAAAATTGTCAATCGGCTAAAGAATGAATGAATGTTTATTAATAGCTGTGGCTAAGTAGGGCTCCTTTCATTGCTGTTGGGGAGAGGAGCAGCAGGAGAGTCCATGTCAGACCCAGACAGGCCAGCACACATGCTAATATCCTGGTTAGTAGGGGCTAGTGTTTTAGTTATATACTGTAGGTTTAATATTTGGTTGACATGTTCACACTGACATACGTCCAAAGTGTAGTAAAAAAAGGCAACTGGACTTAGTTGAATTTCTTGAAGACGTTTCGCCTCCCATCCAAGAGGCTTCTTCATGATCCCAATCCCCATAATCCAGCCCCTGTTGTGGCCCATAGTAGAAACAATTACAAATGAAATCCAGACATGATTGACTTTTGACCTCTGATCCTGCAGTCCCAGCTGGTGAATAAGGAGGTGGTGGACGACCTGCAGGCCCGGCTGACTGCTGCTGAAGAAGCTCTGGCTGTGAAACAGAACAAGATTGATGACATGAAGCAGGAGATCTTTCAGAAAGAGAAGGAGCTGGAGACAATATCAGTGTTCCAGGCTCAGGTCAGTGCCTGATTACACTTAGTTAACATTTAACACTAACACTAGGATTTAACCCAGAGTTTACCAAGTTGAGATGTCTCCCTTTATTTCACAGTTGTTTATCTTTCATTGTTGTCATCTGTGTTGCAGGCAGAGGTCTACTCCTCAGACTTCTATGCCGAACGGGCAGCAAGGGAGAAACTCCATGAAGAGAGGGAACGTTTGGCTGCTCAGCTGGAGTATGTCAAGAAGCAGAATGCCCAGCTGCAGGAAGAAATGGAGTCACTGGGCAGGTATGAAATCAAGTAGAGGAGTCAAAATGTGTGGTACTATGAACACTAGATTTGCACAGTATCCTAAATATGGAGACTGTTCATCAGTGCAGACACTTTCCAAACTGTCCTGTCTAAACTGGATACAACTGCTATAAATCGGCTCCAAGGTTTCTATCTCTATCTTGCCTTCCTCTTTCGCTCCCTCTTTCTGCCCCCCCACTTCTCCCCTGTATTCCATTGCTCCTCTCACCCCAATTGGTTGAGGCAGATGACCGCACATCTTTGAGTCTGGTTTTGTCAGAGATTTCATCCTGTTAAAATGGAGCCTTTTTTCTCCACTGTTGCCTAGTGTTTTCTCATTGTGCGAACTGTTGGGTTTCTCTTCTCTCTATAATACTGTAAAGGTTTTGACCTTACTATGTACAGTCCCTTGAGATAATGTATGTTGTGATTTTGCACTATAAAAATAGAAATTTTCTTTGTCCACAGGCAGTCACTGAATGAGATGCAGATGAGACACATGCCACTAGGAGGAAATCCACATGGAGCTGGTGCATCTCTGGTTGGAAGAGGTACAGTTTGCTTTTTTTTTTACCCTCAGCTTGACCCTACAAGTAGACAGGCTCATTTGCATGTTTTCATATAACACAGTCTGGACCTTAGTACTAGTTTGGAGTGTATCTGAAAAGTATTTATTGAAGCAGGTTCAGGTTTTTAATCCGTGTCTCTGACTCTCAGGTACTGACTGGCAGCATCAGGGCAACATTCCTGAACATGCCTGTCCTAAGTGCAACGAGATCCTGCCAGACCTGGACTCTTTACAGATTCACATCATGGACTGCATTAACTAGATCTCCATTGTAATGATTGTCTACAATAACAACAGCCACATAAGCACCTTAATCTGAGTCTTCCTCCTCTTCAGCCTGTACCTCTTCTCTGTCCAATGTGACAATACTCCTCAGATGCCCTACTACAAGTCCTCTCACTGTGGGACACCTTGTTTTTTCCCATGATATATACCCCAGGTTAGTCTGAAAATGGTGTGTAAAGAATAAATCATCCACAGTTTGCTTGTGTATGTGAAAACTGCTGAAAAATGTCATGGTCTGAAAAGAGGCAAATGATGGAACTGTTTAAGGAAAAGCAAATTTAGATATCAAAACAGAAATGTCTGGACCTGAACTCACAAGACTTCAGATTTACTGTTCTCTCTGCCTATCACAGTTAATCAGAATTAAGGCTTTACAAGTAGTATTTGTTTACCAACGTTTCCTCATCAAATTAAAATATAAAAAAAATAAAATTATTATTATTTTTGCTTAGAAATTATATTTTAGCTTTTAACTGGGTTTTGGTGTAGTTGTAAAGAGGAGCATGCACCATGTCATTTTATTATGAAGATTTAAAAGAAATATTTTATTTTAATCTCACAAATGCCTTTCTATGATTGTATGATACACTGTATAAATAGGGGTCACCAACACCTTCCTGATTAATGTGCTCTGTATGTGCAATTCTGTGAATACAAATAAAATTATTTGTAAACACCTTTCCGCTTTTATTATGTGAGGAACATTTTAAAAAATGATGCCACCCTCATGAGGAGGGTAAAGTGGTAGAAGATGAGTGAGTGAAAGAACATCATTTATTGAAAGTCCACATTATGGGCAAACAAATAGTAGAATGTAGTTTTTTCATTTTCTAAGTAAAGCCCCTACTTTGTCCGATTCGATTATTTTAGATTAGATTTTACTGATTCCACATTAGAGAAGTTCCCATCAAGCATGCCACAGTCAAGGGGAAAAAATGCAACACAAACGAATTAGTCATGAAAACCACGGCGGTACAGTATTATTGCAGAGTAGTATTACTCCGATTTCTGTTGATACAGAATAGTGCTTGAAAATATATAGGTTAGCTGTTTGACTGTGGGTTTGTCAATGAAAAATGTTTTCCGCTTTAAAATTACTTGAGTGGATTTAAAGTTTGATGCGTTTATATATTTACACATACATCCCATTCGAAGGAGCGCGCGCGTGTGTGTGTAAAGATGTTTTTAGTTAGGCAAGTCGTTGGGCAGCTAACAGAAAATGTTGACAACACAGCCGGGTCCTTCGTTTAGCGCCAGTTTAGATTTTCTCCCTCGCTCTGATTCTCTGCGCATGAAGTGAGAGTAAATATGACATTTTATGAAACGCAGCTTTATTAATTGTACATAACTAGGTATAATATCAAAAAAGGGGAAATAAAAACCTAAGTAACAAGTTGGGAGTGATTATCGAATCCGTCAAAATTGTTTTTGAGCTGGAAACGGACGCAAAGCTGTAGCAGTAGAGAGTCGGAGGTAAGTTGGCTGTTTTCAATACATCTCACCAAATAAGAGACAGTAGGAAGCTTACTCTCTAATCTGTAAATGTTGACCTCAACAATTTGTTATTTGTCAGTAAGGCCATATCATCTCTGTTGAGGGAAGAACCTGCATCTTTTACTTTAATCATCTATTTCACGGGATTAAGGAGTCACTATTGTGTTTTATGTTCACAGTTCTTTACTGCACTGGCCAGATGAGACACTGTAGAGATAAAACATTTTGTTGGGCAGAAATCCAGTTATAAGGCATATTATTGCAAAGTAAATTTCAACACATAAATGTAAAAATCATCTTTAATCTCAAATGTTCAACCCTTGTATGTTGTTTGCATACTAACCGCTTTCTTTTACTTTCACTCACTAGCAAAAATCAATCTTTAGTTATCTGATACAAAAAACACCAGTACTTTGCTTCTTGTTAATACATATATTGGTATTAATATTAATACCAATTGAGGTTTACGATTGTAACCATCTGTTTCTCCATACGCTCCTGTTACAAATGCCATTTTTTCTACATTTCACATTCTGTATTTTTATATGTTTCCACTCTTTTTAAATTGAATGTTTTGTTTTTAATCTGCCAAACCTGTTTCTGTACTTGTTACACTTACTGCATGTCTATCTGTTCTGGGAGAGTGATCCCTCAACTGTGGCTCTTCCTGGGATTTCTCCAATTTTTCCCTGTACAAAGGGTTTTTGTAGAGTTTTTCCTCACTCAGTGTTAGGCTCTAACTTGCTGTACAGACTGTAAAGCCTTTCAAGGCAAATTGTGTTTGTGATGCTGGGCTATATAAATAAAATTCACTTGACCTCTCCTCTATCAGACTGTCAGAATCATACTATTTAGCTGACATTTACTTGAAATACAAATCATTTGGCATAAAAATAATTGTAGGCTGCTTAATTGGTCTTTTCTGCACTTCAGCCGTTGGGCTGTAGGTCCCCTGATCACCTGACGTCAGCCCCATCATTAACACACTTAAAATGGACAGTAAGTATGAGAAGATTGTGAACATATAATTCTTTCAACTGCTCAAGGATCATAATATCTACACTCTTCTGCTTAGGTGAGGATGATCTTGACATTTTGACATCTCTGCTGACTGAGAGCGATTGTGCTGGCAGAGAAGATCAGGGCGGTCAGGAGCCAGCAGATGACTTAGACGGCCTGTTTGATGATGACAATGATGAGGAGGAAGAGTATGAAGATGGTGTCAAGGAGGAGGTGCAAGATGCAGGGACAAAGGACACAGTGTCAGATCTTTTTGGAGATGTTGGAGACATGGAGGAGGAGCAGCAGAGAGACACTGAAGAAAAAGTGGAGGCCAGGTCTCAGGCTGATTTACAAGGTCTGTGTCACTTAAGTCTCTCCTTAATTCTTTTAGTTCATGCACTGTGTATTTTACTTTATTAAAGTGTTTTGTCCACCTTCTTCAGAGGAGCTGAGGAAGATGCAGCAGCAGATGCAGAGACTGCAGCAGCAGCTGGAGGCAAGTCAGAAGGTTTCCACTCCATCATCCACTCCAGTCAAGACTGCAGAGAGCTCATCGGGCACCAAACACATGAGCCCCAAAACAACACCTCAAACACGACTGACCTCCAAAGTGACAACGGTCAAATCGGGGGCGACCTCACAGAAGACCAAGACACAATCATGTAAAGAGTTGGTTTACAGGCAAATTTTGCTATTTAATGTTACACACACTACACTGCCCAGCCACAAAAAAGTCACGTACTCTAGTATTTGGCTTAGTGTCTACTATATATGCCTGTGGGTGCAGTGTTAGGTCTAGTTCAGATCTAGTTAATCAGGTCTAGGTTCAGTTGTGTTTTTTGCTCAAAAAATAAGTTCAGCTGACAATGGCTGAACTATCAGGGAAAAACATCTAATTGCAAATTTTCTGGCAGATATTCAGATTGCCTTTTGTTTTGTGCTATAGTTTTTTTTTAAATGCCGTGTTTCAGTTTGATATGGAAAAAATGTCGGACAAAGACAAAAATTACTTTAAGTGGTACACAATGTTGAATTGTAGAAGTTAGTTTAAAGGTTAGCAAGTTATATGAACACAATTTCATATTTTTTCATAGTTTCACATGAGTGAAGGTTAATTTAAATTAAATTGAACACATTAGGTTAATTGGACACTCTAAAATGACTGTTGGTGTCAGAGTGAGTAGAAGATGTTTGTCTCCGTGTGTTGACCCTGTCATAGACTCCCACGCAACCCTCATGTGGACAATACAGAAGAATAAAAATGAATGAATGAACACAGTTTCATATCACCTGTTAATTAATTAAAGTAATTGTTGTAGTTTAACTTAGACTTCAGAAATATTAATAAGCAAAGGCAGTCCAACAACAATATTAAAGTTTGTGACTTTTTATGTAATGTAAATAGAGAACACATGCAAAAGGGGACACAGGGAAACAGAATTTAATTGTGCTTTGGTTTGCAGCACCAACATCGTCATCCACTCCAACTGGATCTGGAAGCACAAAAGTGCAGGAGTCCGCTGACTTCTTTGAGCAGCTGAACAATGCTGACTCCTTCAAACGCAAACCCAGGGTAGCTCATCAAGCCAAACACAGCACATCACCAGGTTAAACATTCACCTTTACCATCTCTTCTTTGACAAAAGTAATTGACACTTTAAACAGATAATAAAGTGTATTTTCTTTGTTGCTTTACCCACAGAAGACAGAGGCCCACTAGTGGAAATAAAGCTTGGCAGCTCGTTCCAGCCAATAGAGAAAGTTTCACCTCCAGCCTCACTCGACAAAACGGCATCAGCTGCGTCAGCAGGACAGTCCAAGGCTTCTTCTCTCCCGGCTCTACCTAAAGACGTGGCTGTTGAGAGATACTCAGGACTGCGACTCAGGTCAGGACGCAGAAACCTCATCAAAAAAAATTGGGTCTACACACAAATGCATGCAGGTCCTTCTGAATAATTATCTTTTAAAATTCATTTTACTTCAGAAAACCTCGCGTTTCCTCCACCGAGATGGACCACAAGATGTCGGGCCGCCGTTTCATCCGGCTGTCCCAGGTGCCGGAGCGTTTGGCTCGGGAGAATCTGGAGGACAGTGACTGGGTGACGTTTGCGGTGTTGCTCAGCAAGGCCACACCACAAAGCAGCAGCAGTGTAGGTCCATGTTCATATGTTCATAGATCTCTGGGAATCATTTTTTGTTAAGTAGGGCTGGGTGAGATGTATGGAATAAGATTTGTGTGAGTATTATCAAAAAAAACACTTTTCACGTCGCACACTTCACTTTGTGAATTGAGCAAACAAAAAATGAACCACAAAATCAAAATACACAAATTGCAAACAAAATATCTATTGTATTTTATTTGTTTGAAAATACACTTTTTGTTTGTAATAATTGAAATTTTGCTTTTGTTTGCAATTTGTGTAATTTGATTTTGTAGTCCTTTTTTGTTTGCTCAATTCATAAATATCTCCGATGCAATATTATGATGGAATATTGTGCTTAATTTAAGTCTCTTAATAATTTTAAGCTCATGTTGCTAACCTGCGACTGAACTCTTTTTTCTGTAGTCCAGTGCCATCTTGACCAGATTAGATCCTCATTAGCTCCTGGGTCATTTGAGTTTGACCCTTCACTAATTTTAAATATTTCTATTCCATCCATGTTTCTACTCAGTAGACTTACATGTGTTGAACACCAAAAGAGCAGTGTCCATTCTTAATTGTTGGAAAATGTCCATTTCTTTTTCTTTAAAGTCAACTTGTCCAACTTGGGGGATATTAAAATGCATTGGAACCCAATGGATTTTGTCTTATCTACAGGGCAGAACCTTCAGCATTTGGAAGTTGAACGACCTTCATAACCTTGAAGTGTGTGTGTCTCTGTTGCTTTTTGGCGACGTTCACAAAGAGCTATGGAAGACGGAGGTGGGCACCGTTATTGGAATCCTCAACCCGAACCCCATGAAGCAGAGAGACGGTTATGACGGGGTGAGTATGCAGTCTGGACCTCAGCATGGCTTAAGAACAGTTTGAATGAATGAAGGCTTTAGTTTTAGCATGTAAATATAATAAAATATTAGAAAGACAGAAAAAATTATAAACAAACACAAAAAAACCTAACTTATTTAACTCTTCTCTTCTCCAGCATTCAGTAACTAATAATCATCGGTTGACTTCCTTTTAGACCTTATTTACAAATTGCTGCATATATACAAAGGTGTAAGTCCACACACCAAAAGAAAGCCCGACATACATACAAACTATATAAAATATCCTTGTTTCTCCCTTTATCTTGTTAAAATAAACATGTTTGTTGATTATTGGTTTATTCATAGTTTTTCTTTATCCCCAAAGCTAATTGTACTTCCATTTGTAGCATAAATGGTTTAACTTTGATCGAAATGAAGAGTTTGTGTTGAACACTTACAGGTCAGCCTGACAGTGGATCATCCACAGAAGGTGCTGCTGATGGGGGAAGCTCAGGACTTTGGCACCTGCAAAGCCATGAAGAAGAACGGAGACCCCTGCTCACAGATCGTCAACATGGTGCGTCCGTCCTCTCAAATACACATAACACCTAACACCTGTTTTCACACTTTTCTCACCTATAATGTCTGTGTTTGTTTGTTCGATTACAGTACGAGTGTCAGTACTGTCAGTATCACGTCAAGGCTCAGTATAAGAAGATGAGCTCAAAGAGAGCTGAGCTGCAGTCATCATACTCTGGGAAAGCTCCCAACAAGGTGAAAGGGAAGAACGGCGGCCTGAAAGAGCGGCTGTGTCACGACGGCTTCCACTACGGCGGCGTTTCCTCGGCTGCCTGCGCTGCATCACTGTGGGTCATGATGTCATACGCTGCCTCAAACATGTTGTCTGTTTCAATGAAAATTGTCTCAGTAAGAACAACCAAAAATCTGTCGATAAATAAGAAAAAATGTTTTTGTTTGTACTTACCTGAGCGATTCCTTATTTGTACTGTTATCAAAGCAGCAATGTCCTTTGAGAAAATCCAAATTAAATCTATATTTTATTGCAAACTATACAATTTACCCAACAATTATTTGATATATTTCTGATTCATTAATAAACTAAAAAAAGGTGTCCTTGATTATCATAATGTGGCAATGGTGGTGCAGCACTATATCGCCCTCTAGTGGCTATTTGCCCTTGATCGAAATATCCTCGTGTGGAAACCAAAATGCTAGTTGAGTCCAGTCAAAAATAACTCTGTAGTAAACAGTGAAGCAAACTGAGATTAAAACTCTGTCCAAATTGGATTCGGACTGAATTTATATTTGCACTTTTATGCTGTCTGTCAATTTGAAGTCAATTTGTGCAGAGTAAGTGCAGCTTACGAAGCCAGGAACACAGTGTGGGACTGGGCAGAGTCAGTCGCTGGTCATTTTCAGCTACTGCTCTCTGTGTTACAGAACGGCGTCCAAGCCAAAGAAACCCACACAGAAGACTTTGGACAAGTTGTTTGTGAAAGGCTCGGCTCAGATCCTGGATCAGGCCAAGAGACTTGGTAAGAACTGCACACACAGATGGACACACATATGTGCTCCATACAACATGTACACAACCACAGGTCAGATAGTTGGATTTCTGAAGGCTTTTCCTTTATACTTTGTGCTAGTATTTGTTTAATTAAAGAACCTCCCTTCACATCCTCTATGAGGAGAACAAGCCTGAACTGTAGCTGCAGAGGGAGAGTGAGACAATGGACACATGCTTGTGCCGTTATGTGGTAGTTTGTTCTGCAGATATGATATTTACTGTCATGGTCCGCAGCAGTGACTATGACACGCTTATAGAGATAATCCTTTATTGCGCCATAAGTTGCATTTCTTCTCTGATTCACAACTCAAAATCCAAGCACACAAATGTAAAAAAAAACATTTTCAATATTTAAGGATGTTAGTGATGGGAATCATTAGGTATCTCACCATCTCATTTTGTTATGATTCATAAGGCTACAATTTGATTTGAAAATAGGAAAAAAATTAAATGTAATAAGTAAAGCAGTATTTACCAGTCTAGTTAGTTTTATGTTCTTTTAGTCCTTGAATAAATGTGTAATAAACTATTGAAACACTGAAAAACTGATCTTGCCTGAGAATAATCAAATTTTTAAGTCTGCTTCACTGTTAAAGTATTCCTCCATCAGCTGTCTGTACATTTAGGGGTACATTGTTAACTGGTAATTCACTTTTATTATTTGTCCAAACATGGATTCAAAATTGCTATTGCCAAAAAAAAACAATGCTCATATTGTGTTTACTTTATTAATTTTGCCTGGATCTTTTTAAATATGTTTAATTAACATCAACTTTAATAGCTAAAATATCTTTCTAAAAAATACTGTGCTAATTTAATTTATGTACCTATTTTAAGCTTTACAGTCTGGAGAGGTTTCAGGATGTTCAAAGGAATTCAAAAGCCTGATGTCGGTGCCAACGCCAGGAGCTCTGCAGCTGAAGAAGCACTTAGTAAAGGGCAGCCAGTCAGGTACACTGTGATGCCCTTCACATAAGCTTAATATAGAAAGCTTGACTTGAATCAAGGGTAGTAATGGAAAGTGTATCCAGTTGCCTAGGTTAATGCCAGATTTTTTTTACTGTCCTCAGTCTCTAAAGATGCACCTGCAGCTCCAGTCCAGTCCATCTCAGCCTCAGACCTGCTGAAGCAGCAGAAACAGAAACAGCGGGAGCTTCTTGAGAACCGTCGAAGAAGAGCGGATGAGATCCAGAAAAGGGTTCTGGAGAACCCAGGAGGGCCCAAACCTGCTGAGTCATTGTCTTCACTGGGTAGAGAGGGTCTTATGTCCCCAAAAGCAGCTTCTCAGGTCCCCAAATCAACACAAAGCCCTGCAGTCCCGCACACGCCCACGTTGGCCCGAGGTTTCTCTAAAGGTGAAGACATTCTCTTTTTTGAGAACAGCCCGCCCTCAGCTCCTGCTCCCAGCGCTCTCAGCTTATCTGCAGCCAAACTAGCCGCTCTAAAGAAACTGCAAGGTAAAAATGTGAAGCTTGAAAAAGAAGACCCCAATGCTGTGAAGAGGAAGAGGAGTAACGACCATGAAATAAGTGCCCGGGTGGAGAAAAATCTCACCTCACCCACTGGTACACAGAAACACACACACACACACATGCATGTGAAATATTAAGAGGTTAGACAGATATTGTCCAGAAGAAATGGAAAATTCTGCCCACTGTAATCACTGTTAAATAAGAATCACTTGGTTTCATAGCCTCATAATAAGCCTTTTCTGTGTACTTTTAGTTGGGCCTTGCTTTATGGAGGTCGCCATCTACCATTTTTTATACCAGTCCAGACTTACAAACCAGCCAGAGCATTAGGCAGGTTCATTATCAAACAGAGAAGGAAACCCTTTTCTTCTATGTGAAGGCCATCGTAGTTTTATGACAAGCTTGGACAAAGAGGGATGAGTCTGTTGTCTCACCATTAGATGTCACATATTCTTACACACTGGATCTTACTCACTTACAATTCTCTGGATCAAATTAAAAGAAATGTGAAGGGATTTTTGCACTTGAACTCATAATCGAGCAATAATTAAATGAGTTCTTTATTCTCTGAGCCACTCACTTTCTGTGCAGGTGAATCGTCAAGAAATGAGGATGAGGAGCCAGCCCAGAAGAAGAAGAGAGATCAGCTCCGCTACATTGAGTCAGAGGAGTTCCAGAAAATCCTCAATGCTAAATCTCGTCATGGGATTGTACTGCAGGCGGTACGATCAACACAGGCATCTTTTAATAATTGACAATTTAAACCCCAGTTTATTGAGAGCACATGTGATTTTCCTCTCATTTGTTTTTTCCTCTCTCAGGCAGAGTACCAGCTTCAGGAGCGCTACTTTGATGCTCTGGTGAAGAAAGAGCAGATGGAGGAGAAGATGAGAGGAGTCAGAGAGATGAAGTGTCGTGCGGTCACCTGTAAAAAGGTACTGAGATCAACACATGTACTGTATGTGATACCAATAAGGAAATCACAGAGTAATCCATCTGTAAACTAGTGTACATATGTCAGTGGAGCAATCAGGATTGAAAACATGGTGAAGCTGATAATTCATCTCTGACTGCCTCTTAAAATTCTGGGAAATTAGCTATTTCATTACCACGATCCTTTGCTTCCAGTGTAGTTATACCTACTTTAAGCCAGCCGATCGCTGTGTGGAGGAGAATCATGACCTGCGGTGGCACGATGCACTCAAACGCTTCTTCAAGTGTCCGTGTGGACAGAGAGCCATTGCTCTGGACAGACTTCCAAACAAACACTGCAGGTGAGTCTCTCTCTTCTGGTTGCCTTCTCTCTCGGTTTATAGTTTAAGGATGAAATAACTAGTGTCGTTTGATCTTTCCAGTAACTGTGGTCTGTTTAAATGGGAGCGTGACGGGATGCTTAAGGTAAATTATTTCTCCGGCTCAAAGGTGTCCTCTCATTTTAAAAGGAAAATAATATTTTATTGTGGTGAAAGAAACCAGATGGGATATTGTTCTGCTGTGTTTTATTGCAGGAGAAAACAGGGCCAAAGATCGGCGGAGAGCTTCTCCAGCCTCGAGGAGAGGAACACGCCAAGTTCCTCAACAGCATGAAGTGACGGAACCAGCATTAAATTTAAATGTTTGTCTCAGGCCTTTTTACATGCGTGTAACTAATGTTTTTAAAGATGTAGATTATGGTGGTTACATTGGAAATAAGATTATTAAAGTAATAATTTGCAACATGTCAGGTAAAAATGTGGTTTTTCTAGCACACATGGTCTGTGAGAAGTATGGATGGTCTAAATATGAAATGGAATGAGATCAAATGCTTATAAACAGTTTTAAATAGCAGCGTTAAGTCAGTTTTTTTTGTTTTTTTAAATCTGGTCAATCTATTCATGGTTGTCTAATTGTCGTCTTCCTCACATCAGACATTTTATTTAGTCATTAAAAAAGTGACAGATGGTTGAATTCCATTTAGCTACATACAAGTTTAAACCAAGTTTTAATTATTTTCTCTACATGAGCAGGGTTTAAAAACAACCAGAAAATCTCTCCATGGCACTTTAATGTTTTTTTTTTTTTCAAACACTATTTCTGTGGACAAATGAAAATAATTCCTCTTATTTTGCCGTTATAATGTACTGGCAGTTAAATGTAGTCAACAGAAAATCCAGAAGGTGTTCAAGAACATGGATTGTGGATGATGTCAGTGATAACGTCGTTATTTTGAGATTTCTATCAACATTAATAAGTGGTTCAAATATTGTGGTAAATGTCAGAAGCTGGTGAAATCAAAGAGGGGCCAGTTTTCGTCTGTAAGAATCACACGTAGTGTTAATATTAAGATTCAGTCCATATTCCTCATATGGACTGACTCAGACTCGGGACACAAACGTCTTCTAACACTCCATGTGTTGGTGCAGTGAATACCAAGGCCTGGTGGCACACACCGAGCCAAATCCACACAGCCTGTAAACAGAAAATGTCTGTGGTGGTATTTTAATCTCAAGAAAAACTGAGTTTTTGAGCTCCACAGTGCCAGATCATTTTGAAGGTTTTATTTTTTTGCTCATTATTCCACCGCTGCTTTTTCTATTCTCTCCACTCTCCTGGTCTTGGTTGCCAGGTTTGTGTCTAATATTTCCACTCTGGAATGTGGGAATCATTTCAGCCTGATGGCTTCTGCAGTTCACCTCGTCTTTTATTCCACACCGCCTCCCTCCACCCTTTAAATACTCCAAATACCAGGCGCTGCAAGCTTGTATTAAGACACATCAATGGTCTTGTAATCAGAATTCATATTTATTTATCATTTTTGACTCAAAGAATATGCTTTTCTGACTTCATGAAAACAAAAGCAAAATCCCCACTCAGCAAGAAAGGCCTTTTATATAAGAGGTTGACCTTTTATTGACAATACTCCCTGTTATTTAAAGGACAAAGCCGTATATACCTGTATGTAAAGCATAGTAGAACAAGCATGCAAAACATAAACCCTATGTGATGACATTTGGCTTACAAAAGAGAAAAAGTGCACTTTTAACACACTTTACAAATTGACATGGAGACATTGCACAGTTTATCTTGAAAATAAAGCCAGAGAAAACGTATTCTTGTCAATTAAACGTAAGAAACTGTAGCACCTCTCAACATGTCAAAGAATGGTGACGTAAAAGCTCAGTGGGACCAGTAGTAGCGAGGATAGCGGCCGTCGTAGTGATACTCTCGCACCTGCTCGCTCGTCTCCCTCATTCTCTCATTTGTCTCTGTGGCGTGGGAAACACAGTTAATGAAGAATTCACCAACTAAACCTAATAAACCCCTTTCTACTGTATGCAGGACATTCATGGTGGTAGGTAGATTATTAATGCTGTCTGACCATCTGTTCATAGATTAACAATAAAAATTCGACTTGTTTTCTCATGGTAATGAGATAAATTCATTTGTTATTTTGGGATAATAGGAGAAAATTGTAGAGAGACTGGTTGGAGTAGGTAGTAGCATAGAAGCTGTTACCAACCCCCCCATGTTATAGAGTTTGGGCCTGTTAACCAGTTGTCTGTCTCTTGTTATCATGAGAAAAATAATTTATAATATGAAAAATAATTTACTTTTACTCATTCGTACGAACATTATAATACGAACAAATAATATTGGTTCTTTTACTTCAGGGCAACAGTTTTTTTCATTTTCTACTTTTTTCCTATCTACTTTAGGTGTAAATACAGTCTAAAAAATAAAATGATGTAAAAAAAAAACCAAAAACTGAAACAGTTATTTTATGCAACAAGGCAGTCTCTATATAACTTGTGTTTCTTGAACTGGTGGACATCTTTTTGTTTTCCTACAATAATCCGTCGACCCCAAACACTGCTTCTCTCACATACATGAACCCCAGTCACGTCTTCATGGTTAGCAGTTCTTAGTTTAGATGCTGTCAGTGCAACTGCATCCTATAGGGCAGACAGCAGCAGGCGAGACTGTCAGCATGGGGTCAACCGCAAATGAACACTTTGAATTGCGGCGTCTGAGGCCCTCTGCTGAGGCCACAGGCTCGTGGCTGCCGAGAGGTTCGTTCAAGACCCGAGACGTTCCTGATCCTTCTCATGACAGCTGACATCTAAGTAAAGACTCGGGCTTTCCACGAGGATCAGCTAAGTTTAGTCCTCATATATGATAAGTTGCTATCTTTGTTGGAGTAGGGTGATTTTTTTGATACACTGATTTTTGGTGTTTTCAACCTTCTCTGGAAAGAGGGGAACCAGGGACTGATGGAGGAGGGTTTTTTTTACAGCTTGTTTATATTTAACATGAATCTCTTTTGTTCCTTATTGGAAGTAAAAAATAAAAAGCAGCTGCATCCAGATCTTACCTTTGCGGGCTTCCTTAAAATAGTTCCCATACTCATTGCTCTGCTCCTCATTGTACTCCCTCCACCGTTCATTCGCTGCGATCTTTACCCTCTGCTCAGCTGCAAAAGAGAAGAGAGCAAAGACATTTTTCATCGTTTATCCTATCTTACAGTGGCGATGGATTGAACAGGTGCGGCCGTCACTGCACCCTGTACTGTTCCCTGGAAAACCCCTATCAAAATGATAAGCTCCTCTTATTTGCACAGCAGTTGCTGGGTCACACATGAGGTGAGGAGAAGAAATAAATGTGTTTAACTCAGTGTCATGTAATATATTTGTGTAAATACCCAAACCTCCCTCCTGCTTACACTGTGCCTGTGTATGAAGCCATTACTAACCTACAATATCTGTGTTTTCACTCAATTTAACTTAAAGTACATCTCAAGTGTAGAGACTGCAACAGCCAGTGGTTTGTGCCGTAGTTGCACTGTTGACCTCCACACCAGCTCTTCATCATGTCCTCTTTTCTGAGCCACACATTCAAATATTTTAGTTTATGTCACTCATGGATCAGTTGGTGAAAAGCAATATTGCATACATTTTGTCGGACAGAGTGTCTCTGTTTGCATTCGAATAATGGCGTAATCGAGTTTGTTCCACCACAGTTTTACCATGAAACAAAACATTTTTTTTCTACAGTTCAAATAAAATAATAACAAGAGCAATATTGAAGGGAACATTAAACTTTTTTGAGGTACAGCACGGGACACAGACACTCACTCTCCCTGGTAACAGAGCTTCCAGGAGGGACACATAAGACAATTTACCTGCTTATAGTCAAACAGTCTAACCTCATAAACAGAGATTATTAACTCTTACTGGAGGTTGAAACATTTCTCCTAGATTTAATATCAGAATCCCGGGACCAAGAGATTTATGTCACTGAGAAAAAACTGTCTAGATCAGTGAGACGAGAAGGGAATGGTTCCTGTCTGTCATCAGCATAGGAAACCACCAGCCAAATGAGAGAAATGCTTGGTGGTTAGACAGTAACGGCCATATTTAATTACATTTGATGTTATGTGTGGGTGATTTGACCCGATAGTGCCAGAGCAGTTGGTGTGGTTCCACGGTGGACAGCCTCAAATATGATTTGTTTGACCTCGTGAACTTTGTGTGTGTGTTTGTGTGAGTAAATTCTCCAGATCGTAAAGTTTGAGGTTTTGGCTGCAGACTGTGTTCAAGAGAAAGAGAGACAGAGTATTGGAAACTCAGGCAGGTGTTGCTCTATACAGTAGCAGCACACACACACACACACGAGCTGGAAGCTGCAGAAGGAGTCACAGGGTACTATGGAGGAGCACTCATTTTCTTTGTACCATAAGCTCATGTTCCACTGTCAACATCATGACAATCTGACAAAAGAATAATAATCCCTCTATCCAGCATTTCAGTGTCTAAGGAACAGATTAACGTAAGTTATCTAAGAGTGAGGACGCCTGGAAATGATCAATACATGCCAATAGTAAGCAGACAACGTTGGTTTCCCATCTCCTCACATTTTTACTGGTAAACTCATCGGAATAGCACATGGTTTCCCCTGAGCAGGCCTCCAGAGACTAGAGGCAGACTGTGGGTCAGTTCAGTCAGAGTACAAACAACAAAATAAAACAAAACAGACCCACATTCCCGGACAAAGGTGTCCCTTATGTCCCTTGCACGAACAGTGAAGGGAAACTGAAGGAGAATTTTAATCTGAGTAGGGCACTGTATAATATTGTAGAGTATGGTAGAGCATAGCAGAGAAGAGTAGAGTAGAGCAGAGGAAGGAAGGGGCTGCTGTGGATCAGTGGGAGAGTGGCCGTCTCCCAACTGGAAGACCGGGGGGGTTTGATCCCTGACTTCTCTAGTCTACATGCCATTGCGTCCCTGGGGTCTAGACACTTAATATATCCAGAGTATAGTAGAATACTATTCTCTGGATAGTAGTAGAGTATAGTAAAGTAGAGCAGAGCAGTGTAAGGTGCTGCTGTGCATCAGTGGCAGAGTGACTGTGACCCAACTGCAAGGTCACGGGTTTAACTTCCGTAGTCTACATGCCATTGTGTCCTTAGTCAAGACACTTAATAAATCCAGATTATAGTATATTAGAGTACTGTCGAGTGGTGCTTTTCTTCAGTAGACTGAAGAAAAGTAGAGTAGACTATAATATAGTGTAATAGAGCAGAGCAGAATATAAAAGACCAGTCAGTTTTGAGGGAAAAAGGTAAAATAATGCAGGAAAAAGTCATATGCAATATTCCAACCTGCAGAGGGCAGCATATTTACCACACAAACAGTTCAATTCTAAGTCTTTTGGGTTAATCTTATTGAAACATACCTTGGATCTCATAGTATCGGGTTGAGCGCCGACTACGACGTTTAAAGAAGTTAGAGGCATCCGACTCAGGCATGAACACCCGCTGTGATGTGGCTAAAGGTCAGAGGTCAGATGTTCAAGGTCACACATGAAGGACATAATGGAAGTTGTGCAAAACAGTTCAAAGTACTGAACAGGTGGCACCTTTAGCATCGGCTGGTTGTGAGCTGTCTCGCACCGCTGCGTTTTCCACCATGCTGGAAACTAAAGGCAAAAGAAGACACTGTTGTTAACTCGTTTTACACTAAAGCTCATGTCGACCACAGCTTCATTTCATGCATGTGTTATTTAAATCTTAAGTAGGTGGCTGGAAAATGTTAAGTTTACTTTCTGACCCTAATATACAGTATATACTTTTATACTTTTAAACCAACTGTGTCTTTTTTTGAATTTTTAACTTTCAAATTTGGGAAAAACTGCCTCGATACTGCAGCTGACTCACGGAATGATGCAGTATGTTGGTCTATGTTGTCAATGCTTTAATCTTCTTTTGTCTCTCTGTGTCTCCACCCAATGATTGTTGAGTAAAAATAAAGCTTCTCCCTACATTAAGACGGGCTGTCTTTAAAAAAGACCAAGGAAATGTAGAAAAAAAACAAAACATTGCATTGGCTGCTTTTACATTATTCTATTTATTAGCCTATTATATACATCCGTATTACAGGGGAAGTTGGGTTTTAACCAGTAAATAGGTGATCTTGACCGTAACTGTTCCTTTAAAGTGGCTGAGAGGAAAATGATTAAAACAGCCACAGCTCATGTCTTTCAAATTTAACTGAACTCTGTGTTGCGGGTGTTTAAGCACATGTTCATATTCTGAATGCACACATAAATCTTCTAACAAGGCGTTTCTCAGATGTGAACGTGGAATACTGCATCAGCAGTGAACTCACTGGGTAATTGTTATTAGCTTTAAGCATCTCAGCCGTGATTACTCTTTGGTTAAAAGGTTCCTCAAAGTCGGCAGAAGCCAGAGAGACAATAACAAAGTGATGATTCCTCCTCGGGCAGTTTGCTGCTGATCTCATGACCTTATAGACAGAGGTTGTACAGACCTGAATGCACCACTAAGCACAATCAATGCCGAATGTTAATAAACCAAGAAAAAAGGTGAACAATGTGGGAAAACATATCTAAGTCTCTGCAGATTTTATGCCAAAAATAAGTCAGAAATGTTGTTTTATCATTTGTCAACTCTGAAAAGGTAACTTATAATACGTATCTATTATAAGTAGATGTCAAGCAACAATCTGCAAAGGTTTTGATAATTTCAACAAGTTGGTGTGCTTAAAAAAGAGTAAACAATTAAGATTAATCAAATGTAATGTGCTGATGTCAAGTTCAAGTCAAAACGTTAATCACTTTTAATAATCTCTCTCTCTCTTTTTTTTCCAATAAAAATCTGAAGGGATTTACTCCCTTCGACCATTTCTGTTTATCTCCCTCCAGGGATGTGTCACCTAAAAACACCTACACATGATACTCACAGGTGAGGATGAGGAGGGCGGTGAGGGCCGAGAGGACGAAGGCTCGAGTCCAAGACATTTTGAAAAAAAGAACCCAGGTGAGAACAGGACGGAAACTGGAACTGGACTGAAGTAAGCGGCACACTTAACCGGACTGAGGAGAGAGAGAGAGGAAGGTGAAGGAGGAGAGGAGGAAGAGTGTGGGAGGAGGAAGAGAGGGAGAAAGGCTCAGGGAGGGGGAAGAGAAGTCTGCTGGAATTTCAGTTGCACAAGACTTAAGAAGAAGAAGAAGAAGAAATTGAGGGCTAAGTGATTTTTTTATTAATGTTATTATTTTTTTGGAGGGATGTTTTATCAAAAGGAAAAAAAGACAGGGGAAGCAACGTCATATCAAGTCTGATAAGGATGTTGGTCAAGTGTGGTGATCATTTGTTAGGTGATTTCTCCCAAGTAGAATTAAACCGTTCATCTCCACAAAGCAGTGAGCTGTAAAGAGGTTAGTGCCAGATTTCGGTGTGATTGCTATTTGTTTCCTGCCAATGCACAAAGGTATTTCTTTAAAAAAAATTATAATAATTATCTTCATTATTTTTGCAAAGGAGGGCGTTCATGCTGTATGCCTCAGCATGATCACCATCCTCACTGATCTGTACAAAGACACACAAATCAAATGTGAAATTATGAACAGATGGTCAACACAAAAAAAGACCACATATGCAAAAATGAATGGCCTTCACTGAGGGTGCGCAGACCTACACGTTGGCTGTTATTAATCTATAAGGCTCTTCTCGGCTTACTTCCTCCATGTTTGTGCACTCTCCTTCAAAGAACGAAAAGCCACTATTCTCTTCGCTTTTGTGAAGTTCTCCATCTATCTGTTCCACGTGTTGGAACAGAAATGGGAAACAGAGCATTCAGCTTTGCTGCTGCCTGTGCGTGGAATACTCCCCAGACTGACCTGAAACTGCCTGATCCGATTTCACTCGGAGCGTTTCGCTGCACGTCATTGGACAGACAACGAAGAACCAGTAAACAGTGCCAGCGTTTTTAATTTATTATGGGGACCTCAACTCCTGCACTTTAAATGTCAAGCAAACGTTTTACACTGTTACATTATAGTGTTTGTCAAAATGTATTGGTTGCAACCTGTCTCCTAAATCTCGAATATTTACTATGACGTGTGCTGCTGACCTCTTGGCCAGGTCACCCTTGGAAAAGAGTTTGGTCTCAATGGGTTCTATCTGGTTAAATAAATAAATAAAAAATAGAGTCAAAATTGTACAAATGTGCAGGTTTTTGGCACAAACCCTTTCAAGTTTAACTTAATAAAAGCACATTGTGCCCTCTAAAGTGAATGCCGTTTATTTCCCTCACAGGCTCATTTCAGGTTCCACGTTAATGATGTCAGGGTTCAGAGAGTTTACACTTTAGGGCACATACCAGCATTTAATGCTACATTGTTATGCAGGAGTTAGATTTCCACCAATAAAAATGCAGAGTATCAAAAGTGAGGTGTACAGTCATTAAATGTGAAATGTGTTTCAGCTTTGTGCAACGATGCCTGGCCAACAGATCTGAAGTCAGATGTGGGAAACAATTAGCAGTAAATGAGCCCAAGTGTGTGAGGGAAACTATTTGGTGTGTGAGCATTCAGTTATTTATGTGAATACGCAGGTGTGAGCATGTTCAACACGTATGATCATATCAGCCCTCTGAACGCAGATTAACTCAGATTCTGTAAATCGGTTAGTAACACATTTTCCTGTGTGGTGACAAAGTCAGAAGATATATTTTTATCACTTAAAATGTAATGAAGCAACATTTCCAAGAATTGCTTTCCTGCTTTCTTTATTATTTTATCGTTATCTCCTACAGTTTTCGATTGGCTAGTTCCAGACATTCTTGTTTTCACTCCTTTTTCGTTCTGTTCTCACTGATCTATCTGACCACACTGACCCCTCTACCCATAATACCTTGCAGCGTGGGACTGTACATTTATGGCTGTGCAACTTGATTTCTATCAGTCTTTAGCTTCGATTTTTCTGATAAACCAAAAATATTTAGCAATATATCACTCAATCATACCGTATCTTAGCATGAATCTTGTTTGATTTATCTTATTATACTCTACATACATACAGATGGGGGAATACATTTGTTTAATTTTGTAAAAATATAGCAACAACTTTTATTATATTCAATTAAACATTACGATTTAAATTAAAAGACACCCAAAATACACTTACCCATTATTAAATTATTTCTGTTGTCATTCAATAGAAACAAGACAATGACCACTGTACTACACTATAAGGCAAAAGTGCTGGTTCAAATTAGTGCTTAGTAAGTGTGTGCTGTTAAAATCCCTTTTGTCTTGTCTGACACTTCACAGTGCTTTCCGGCCTGTGTCTTTGAGGCTCGTCTCACAGTGAAATCCTCTCTCCTTGCACCAGACGCCCTCGCAGAGCCCAAGTGTCCTGTAAAGGATTAAAGGTTAAAGGGTCAGTTCAACTTTCTTTTTTTTTTTTTTGCAGGAATATGCAAATGTCGGAATGGATTAAAATAAGAAAGAAAAGAGGATTTTTTCAATATATGATGCTTTTTATTTATATTCTTTCCTGTAGTGTTGTCATGTTCCCATGTATGTTACTGTTACTGTGCTTAATCATAGATGGTATATAAAAAAGACGTAGTCTTCTGGTTGCAAAACAAATTCCCATTCGAAAGCGTGACCGGCTCCTATTGGCTGATCCCAGCTGTCAATCGCACAGTGTTCACTCATATGTGCTGCACTTTATCCTCTGTTTCCTCTCTTAATTGGAAAATAATTTACAAAAACAACATCATGTGCCATTAAACAGCACCTGAAAATAGAGACTGAGACCATTAACATTTCTGGAAAATGTTTACTGATGTTTTAATTAAGTGACAAGTTTTCCCATAGACTTCCATTGAAACAGAGTTCTTTTTAACAATCAGTAGGTATCGCCCCCCGGTGGCTTCAAGGTTAGTGTCACTCTGCAAAACTGGAACTGTCATATGGTGGAACTGACTGGAACCAGGCAATCATGTAGAATTGTGCATTAAATAATTAAGTATTTTGCACACTGTGCTGATAAAAAAGAAAAGAATGTCAAATGTCTAACCGCAAATGAGACACTGTCCAGAGTGTACTTCCTGGCTGCGATCTCCAAAACCTCTTTCTCGATGTTTTCCTGTGTGGTTCCTTTCACGTCAATGTAATAACAGTCCGAGCTGGCGTAGTGACAGGAGATGGCCTGAAAAAACACACACAAAAACACAAAGTTGTGTAACTCATGAAGCATGCAAACCTTGTGATTCTTTTCAAGCTGTCTGGTGTGTTTGGTCAGAGGAAATGCTAGAACACCAAATGCATTGTGGGTAGGGGTATTACCTTACGGAAGCCTTGCGTCTTATTCATGCCAGAGCCGTGGATGAGCAGCGGGTGGAAGAAGACGGTGTCACCTTTCTCCATCTCCAGATGCACCCTGGGATGCTGCGGGTCATAGTTTCGCACTCCGTGATACACCTTGTTAACGCCGCCCTAAACACAGAGACAGTTGTGTGGTGTGTACTGCATATACACTGTATATTGGTGTGGGCCTCTTTTATGCTCAAGGTGGCGGCTGTTTCTCAGTCAAGGCTCAAGGATATTTTGTCATCAGACAAATTCTAAGGACCCACAGTCTTTTGTCTGTGCACGTTTTCATAGTCTTTGTAAGGCAAGGCAGGGCAATTTTATTTATATAACACATTTCAACATCAAGGTATTTCAAAGTGCTTTACAATAGAAAAAAGAGAAATACAGCAGCAGCATTACACATATAAAAGGCATAGTAAGACATTTAAAACATTTAAATAGAGGGTTACCCCTTAAAAGACTAAAAGTTGCAGTTGCGGCTGAGATGCAGCAGATATGATGATTTCATTTCTATTTGCAGTAAATGCAGTGGTTTTGTAGAAAACGATTTAAACGTACAAATGGAGGGGATAGAGATTGCTGTGTGAGTGTTACTCGATACCTCCCACTCCGGGTAGTCGTGCTCCTGCAGCGTGCCGGTGTGACTTCCTGGCAGGACGACCAGGCAGCCGTTCTGCCTGTCCACTCTTTCCATTGCCGTCCAAGCACAGACAATCCGGTCGACTGGGCGAAATGGGAAGTAATGAAGATCCTGATGCATCGGGTGACGAGACGTCTTCTTACCTGAAACACACACACACACACACACACACACACCAGATGCTTTTTTTGACTTGTTTTGTTCATGACTACAGGGTTAGGGCTGAAAATGTTTAATTAGTTTGACCCATGTGCAATGCAGCAATGACAGTAGTTTTCAAAAATAGGTCTGTTTTCAGTGGGAGCCACCTACTTTCTAGATAAACAAAAAACATTGTATCATTTATTAAATTATCTTGGCTAATTTTTTGCCTTCTTTAAATTTTACTGACAGGGCGACGGTGGATCAGTGGTACACTGAGTTGTCTTTCAATTGGAAGATTGTGGGTGAATGGCCAAACTTCTGTGTAAAGCAGCTTTAAATGGTCATCAAGACTAGAAAAGCACTTCTTATGAAAGTCCAAATATTAGAAACACAGTTTTACACTTTACAATCACACTTTCCTAAAAACCTTTGCTTTATCGTGATTTTTTTTGTACAGCTAAACAAATTTTGATAATGAATTTTCTGCTAATGGACACACTGAAGATGTGGGGTCTAGTTAAAACGTCCATGCGTTCATGTGGTCTGAAGTCAGAATCAAGAAAATGAAACGTTATGCATTTCAAACATTTTATGTGGGGATCCACGCAACAAATTATTATGGCCCAATTCACAAAATGAACAGTGACAAGCAAAGTTGTGCATAACATCACATTGTTATGCAGGGAGTATTTTACTGCCACTTTATGTAACAGCTGATATTATTTTGAATAGTTAACAAAGAGATATCTCTTTGATCACAGCTTAACTTTAATTCATTTTTAAAATTCTGCCATGGTTCTCTGTGAATGACAGCACAACTTTCCAGTCAGGAGAAAATCTTTCGATTTATTCTGGATTCGTACAAATGCACGTTCTGAACTCTATAGACTATGGAGATTTTCCAGTCGTGTGACTAGAGAGCTGGCAGAGGATGTTCTGGTCTGTCAAGATTTCAGTGTGTGTCTAAAATGTGTTTGTGCTGTGATTTGCTCACCTGTATCGGGCGGTTTGTTGATCAGCATGGTGTGCATAGCCATGATGTTCGGACCAGTGAAACATTCCACATACTTCAGGATCTGACATAAAAAAAATTCACGTTATTGTTAGTCGGTATTTAGAGTAAAACTTACTTCCGTTATTTTTCAAACACATAAATCTGCCACTCTGCAGCTTAAACTACTGATTGAGAGAAGAATGTAAATTAAAACACAGACGTTTTGTGATCCAGTGTTGGTCTGTGTTGTTGTATTGTACCTGTGGTAGGGAGCAGTACCGGAACAATTCAGGAGATTCCTGGAAGTCCTGGATTTTGTTGACAGCTTTCTGATCCGGGACAAACTCAGACTTTGCAATGGCAACGTCCCTCATCATCACCAGCCCGGGAATTGTAACTTCCTTTCTGCAGATCCGTTCAAACTCTTTCCTAAAGATTGCAAACAGATCGTGATCATTAAGCACTTTGCAACACATCCAAAAGACTGAAAATGGTAGGTGAAAAAACGGGTAAATATTTCCAATATGACCACACAGCGTGGTGTGATCATAGTTTCAATTAACTGGTTGATTATGGTCCTCGTGATAGAAAACTCATTTACCTCTGTTAGTATTCCATTATACACTGGGTGTAAGGTGATTAATTACTTTTTTGCCAGAGTTTGTGATGGTCACCTGAACTTGTTGATGTCCTCCTCAGACACCAGATTCTTGATGAGAATGAAGCCATTTTCCTCATAAAAGAGTTGTTTTTCTGGAGTCAGCAGGTCATTCTGTAGAGTGTATCTAAAAAAAACAAATAAAACATTGAGGTTACTTTTGTGTAGGTCAACTCAAACTTTTTTTTTGATAGCCAGCCAAGGAACAAGAGAGTAGTTTTTGTATTTTGGTTATGTCTGTGTGGGAGCAGCAGAAATGTTTTGGGGATGTTATGGATATAGGAAATGAACTAGATATGAAATCTGAGTGTGCTTGGTGGAGGTTTACACTCTCTCCACATGCTTTCACTATGTTTATTTTTGTTATCCTTAGTTTTGAGTTATAGTTTTACTTCTAAACGAAACATTTTTTTTACAGTTCTCTTTTTGTTATATCTATAATATGATCAGGGTTGCATTCCTGTCGGATCATTGTTGCCTTGCCTAGTTTTGTAATTTGTATTTCTCTTTGTCTTATTTTCTCTGCCTTCCAAACTCTGGAAGCTTTACACAATTCCTATGTGCCTAGACACTACCCTTCTTTTAGTTGCTTCATTTGTGAGATCATTCTCAATTATTTTTGACTTCATTTGTTATAAATCATTTGGTACCAAGAACATCTTTTGTGTTATGTTGTGTCTCTTGAGCTGGTAACACACTGTTCCTTCCTGCTCAATAAACAAGCAAGGGCAAGGAGGTGCAGAGTGAGAATTTACAAACGCTTTTCTCATGATAACATGAGAAAAGTTTGAAGTTGTTATTATAAACTGTCTTGCTTCAAAATAATTTTAATTATTTGGTAAAAACCAGTGTTTGGCGATACAAAAAAACAGGTTTTGCCACTTGTCTAATGTCTACTGTACAAATGTCAGATCATTTACATTGTCTCTTAAACAAGCAAGGACATTACAGCCTGCAAATGCAAACTGTGACAAAGGTGAATAAAACAAACGCACTGCGCGTAAAGAACCTTTACCCCGAGGTGACAAAATGCTGTGTTGGAACTGTGCAGTCAGTTTGAATTAAAGGTGGATCCTCACCTCAGCCTCTGCGGTTTACTGCTGTAGGTGGAGGTGTGAGCTGAAGTCGGTGCGGCTCTCTGAGCAAAAACAGTCAAGGAGGAAAATCAAGAAACATCTGCCCACGACCAAGTGGCTGGAATAGTGTGCAGGAACATCTGCAGAGTTTGGACTGGAGATCCCAGGATCAAGATGGAAGACACCTACACAGGTGATTGAGAATGACAGGGCTAAGATCCGATGGGATTTCCAGATCCAGACAGACAAACTGATGATGGCTAACCAACCAGACATAGTGGTAGTTGATAAGCAGCAGAAGAGAGCAATAGTGATCGATGTGGCAAGTGACAGCAACATCACGAAGGAGGAACAGGAGAAACTTGAGAAAAACCAACCAATAAAATGTCAACCTTTATAGATAGAGAGCAGTGTCCTGAGGTGTGCTTATTTGTTTTTTTTATAAAGGTTAGAAATAACACTTTCTTTAGGTTGTCCATTCGTGTGTGTGTTTAATCTCACTGATATTATAATTTTTTTATGTTTTAGTTCTTACTTTGCACTTGTACTGTGAGAAAGCGATGAATGGAAAAAAGGAATTAGTAAGTTCTGCAATACCATGTTTATAATAATAAAAATAATGAAGATATGCGATTAAATTATTAATATATAAAAATAAGTATTTTATTCAGATGTGCCACATATGAAGCACGAATAATCTCATACTGCAGCATTTCTGAGCATCTACAAAACGGTGCGTTTCAGTTGTTATTATTATTGTTGATTTGTCATATCAGAAACATAAACATTTCATTATTATTGTTGATTTGTCATATCAGAAACATAAACATTTTATTATTATTGTTGATTTGTCATATCAGAAACATAAACATTTCATTATTATTGTTGATTTGTCATATCAGAAACATAAACATTTCATCTATCCTCTGCGTGATAGAACGGCAAAAATAACAGGAAACACTTGAACGCATCAGACGTGATTCTCAGAACAGACCATCTTGATCAGCTGTTGCAGTGAAACTGTCTAGATAAACAAAAACGGAATTTCTTATTCTTATATGTTTGCCTAAAAACTTCAGAACTCCTCCACTGCAGGCCTGCAGACAGCAGAGACTCCGACCTGACCCACCACTGTTGCCCGCAGCTCGGTGTGCCTCGCACGGGTAGCGGGAGAGAAGGTTCCGCTGAGTGAGGCTCCATCATACGTGACAAATAAAAGGATACGATCGTAGCCTGTGACCGATCAAGGTGACTGACGAGCAGTTTCAGTCTCTCCAAAGCCCGAGACTTCGTCCGGTCAGGTTGTGGGTCCATTTCTGTTCTGATCCTGGAAAACAGGGGAAAGTCCAATACACGTTCCTGCCACAGCGGAGGCTGTACTTATAAGACCCACCGCTAGGGTCCTATTTTTAAAGGTACAGCCCACTCAAATAAAATGCTACTTTTTTCTCACTCAACCCTTCCCAAACGTGAAAGCTTTGAGGTCATGCCTGATGCCTGAAGATGAAGTGACTTTAATAAAATAAAATGAACAATTTTAAACATAGAACAGCGCCAATAACCTGCACAAATGTTCATATTGTATATTTATTTTATACAATAATCATATGTGTACGATGGGGTATTAGGGCCATACTGAAGAAAATTATATTTAATATTACTTAATATGTAGTATTAAGAAAAATAATAATATTACGATAATACAGGCATAATATATGGAAAAAACTACACTAGTCACTTCGTTCTCATTCAATTAACGTTGCGAGATGGAACTGCCATTGCACCACTTCCACTCCAGTCCAATAGGTGGCAGTGATGCTGCTTTAAGCTACTTTGCAAATAAAATTTATATACGCATGCAGTCACGTGACTTTGTTACCGACACAAAATACGAAACTTCAAAGCCACTTAAAAACTTCGTTCTTCTCGTAACAGCAGAAATTTCAAACATTAACGACTGCTTTCTTTAAGATGTTTAAAACATGCAGATAGTTGTAAAGCTGCTGAAGATATGGATATGGAAGATGAAGAACGATAAAATCCAACTTTAAAACTAGCTAGCGGTATTCGTTTCAAAACAAAGCTAAGTGTGTTAGTGAATGTGTTTGTTTACAGTTCAGCTCGGCTTCTTTTGAGACTTCTTACGGACCACGGCGATGGAGGAGGCAGTGAAAGGTGAGTAAAGATATCGCTCAAAGCCAGTGGCTGAACATTTTTAAAGTAATATTTCATTGCTACAACATTATAGTATGTAGCATCGTCGGTTTGTTAAATTAGATACCGCCAATGACACCATATACACATATGACATTTAGATTCGATTCACTATCATTTTCAATGTTTGCAGTTTTGGCCCTTGGCCAAAACATCCAAAAATTTCTTAATTAATTGTTGAGATTCTCTGTTCAAGACACATATAGGTGAAAACATAAACTCCTTGGTAATATCATTGGTGGCAAAATCAAACGAATGTTTGTTTAATGCCAGCCCTGCACTGAATAATGAAACATGTTTAATCTCAATGAAGTAATTTGTGTTTGTCCCTTTTTGTTGTTTTAAAGGAAAGGCCAAAAGGAGGCACTTGAGTGCAGACGAGTGTCATGAACTGGCACAAAGTGCAGAGGGTACTAGTTCCCTTACCCAGCCACACACCTTTAACTGTGGTCAGGGCAACAGTGACCCCAACAGGTGTCTTTATCCCAGGAAACCCAACAAGCTACGAAAGTGTGGTAATGTGCTCCAAGTATTTTAATAATTTTCAGCAGGCTGTACACCAAGAGGCACAATGCTGCCCTCCACAGCTTCAGGCTTTCAATCACAGTTCTGCATAACTGTCCGATATTCGCTTGACAGGGCACCAAAATATAGTTTTTTAATTCCTTTTCTTGCTCAATGTGTCATCACGGATGATGAAAAGAGCATGATCTTGTTTACTGGTCCTGTTCTATTCTTTTCTGGTAGGCCATATACGATGAGGTGCAACACTGCACTCCGCAGCCAGTCCACTGCAACAAATTCTCACTGTAATCATCAAAGTAACACTGACAACCTATTATGTGGCATCTCTGCACGAAAATTCACCCTGCGACTAATTATTATTTTCAGTCAATCAATTTCTATTTTGATTAGTTGATGTTGAAAAATATGAATTGCTCTGGTGCCACTTTTTAAGTGTTCTAGGCTAATTTACTTTTGATAAAATTTAAGATGAAGAAGATGTCAGATCTTTGTCCTTTTTTGCTCAATCAGTGAATTTAGAGCCTCAGGCCAAGGATGATGATGATGAGGAGGTTGATGATTCCAGCCTCCTTGCCGCTTTGATGGAGTCAGAAGCTGAGCAGGAGGAAAAGGTGGTCGATTATCTGGAGGGAATAACAGCAGAGCTGTTTGGACCAACTGATGAATTTGAAAGGTGTGACAAAGATATTCATGACAAGGATGAGGAGGTGGAGGCCCTGCCTGATGCACTTTATGGACTTCTGGGCACCAGCAAGAACTTGCTGCAGCCTCAGGGCTGCATAGACGACCTTCCAGAGGAGGTGTTGAGGCAGATTCTATGCTTCCTCCCTGCCCGAGATCTTTACTGCAGTGCTAGCCTTGTCTGCCATCACTGGAGGGACATTGTCATGGATGCAAAGGTAAAGAAAAATCCAAGTTATCTGTAAGTACACTTTTGCACTGCACTCATAAGTGATCATGCTCACTGTCCTAAAGTTAGCACCTCATTAGCAACCACTCTGTCCTCCAGGCAAATCAGGCGACATTAAAAAAAAAGGCATTAATTAAATACTTGATTTCTGTATGATATAATTGTTTGTTTTGCAGCCAATTTTTTACACATTGGGGTTGTTCCAATACTAGAATTTACCACATACCCAGGAATATACAATTATTCTTGAATATATGCATACATACTGTATATATGCGTTAATTATGTCTTAAGTGTTTTATTAACCCAACATATCTCTCTTTAGTCAGTGGCTTCATATTGTATCAAGTGGGAACCAATTTTGTTCTTGTAAGAAAACATGGACTTAAAGGTTTTAATACTTTTTGTAACTTTTTTCAGTGCTGAAAGCCTGAATATTCTGCTGATCTGTGAAAGATTCTGAATAGTAATATAATAATCACACCTGAGCCATTTGACAATATAACAGCCTCCATCTGACTGTTACTGTGGTTGAATCCCTTTTCATTCTTTCCCATATATCACATATTTGTCATTATCTTTGAGATCATTATCTGTGATAAATGCAAGTATTGCGCTGCTCAAAAGGTTTCTCCCTGACTCTTTTGAGTAGTAAAGACTTTAAATTGTAGACCTCAAGTATTTAAAGAAAAAAAACATCATATTCCAAAACCTATATGGTTTCCTTTTTCTCCAGAGTGGTAGAAAAGTCTTAGATTTTTCATTAATTTGGTTTAGACAGGTTAAGCATTGTGACAAGTGTGTGCACCTCTTTTTTTTCTTTACAGTTTATGCCCTATAAGAAGCAGTACTACCGTTACATGATGAGTGAGAAGGGTACAGTATTAGAGATGCGGTCCATCCTAAACAACAGCGGCATAATGGATCGAGCATTGTCAGATCACAGCATACGATGCCTCATTGTGTAAGTCTGCATCTCCGTAGTAAGAGAACAGAACACAAAGAAATGTAACATTAAAATCATGTGATTTTTGTTTATAAATTAAGGCATAAAGGTAGGTTGACAAATTGATGGAAGAAGACATAAAGCTTTTAAAAATAATTAATCTTAGATTTTTAAAGCTTCATAGCAAAGGTTTAGAGCTAAGCAGCCGTAGCACAAGCCTGTATAGAATTCAGTTTGGTGTTGTGATGTTGTATATGTTATTTATACGTTATATACAGTGTATATATTTGTGTGTGTGAGATTGATCATTTTAAAGTATGTTGGATATAGTTGTTATAGTGTTGTTTTGTGTCTGTAAATAATATTTCTTGAAATGAAAAATGGAGTCAGCAAAAATCAGTAATGTTAGATCACACTTTCACAAAAAACCCCAATAAACTAAATTTGGAATAAACTAGTCTGAAAATGGAATTGGAATGTGGGGTGACAGGCATTATTTTTTTCCCTATTTAAACTGTGTGTTTTGGTTAGGCTAATGGCTCAGCATAAGGCTGGAGAGTTTGTGAGGCCCGACGACGTCTTGGAGTGTGTCAAGAAACACCGACTGTTTCCCCAAGCTGAGGCCTGCATCAGATTACGTATTCCTGATATTCAGAAATACATTAACCTCAACAATGAAGTAAGACTTGCAAACACAAGACCAAAATGAAATTCCTTGTTTAATTGTTTGGAGCGAAATGAGAAGGTGATACCATCTTGATCAGACAGTTGTAGAAGACATGTGATTCTTTATGCAGCAAAGTTTTTTTTAATTAACCACACAGAGCCTATACTAAAGGTTTAAGGTCCTAACCTTGTTTATGTCTGATCTGCAGGGCCCTAACCCATATGCAGCCATGGCTGTCATATTGATCCTGAGTGAGTGTGTTGGTGACGTGCAGGCCTTGGTGTCTCTCCTCAGGGGTTGCTTGTCGACTGCCGCCATTACAGAGTATCTGAGCCACATGGCCATGATGCTGCTCGCTTTAGAGAGGAACAGGATCCAAATCAGTAACAGGTAAGACTCACCGAAGTGCCAGCATTATATTATATTCTATACTATTGTATATATTCTATATATACAATACTATAGAATATATATTCTATACTATATTAATCTCTGTCTCTTCTCTGCAGGTTGCATTACAACATCTACTACGTCCTTCACCTGATGGAAAACGGTCCCTTTCCTGATAAATCCAGTCAGAGTCGGTGAGATTCAAAGTTTCTTTGTTTTTAAAGTTTATTATAAGCTCACGATTTAATTTTCACTCATGCTAAACTATTGTGGGAAAGTTTTAGTTGAAATCCAATACAGCTGCAACTAATGATTATTTTCATAATTATAATCTGTCAATTATTTATCTTGATTTATTATTTATCTAATCTATTAGTTGTTTAATTCAAAGAAACTGAGAAATGATGGAAAATGTTGTCTCCCACACATCAAAATGATGATTTTTTTTCAAATGTCTTGTTATGCTTACAGACCAAAATTATTCACTTTTAATGATTTTGTTTATTGATTTTTGCAGCCCTAAAAATTCATTCACTTTGATACAAATTTCTTTGATAGTGAAATAACACAAGTTTTATATGTTTCACTTTACACATTGAAGTATTTGAGGAAATGTTTCTCTTTTTAACAAGTGTTTATAAATTTCTGACAGAAATAAAGTGTATATATAGACTGCAAATAACTTCCACTTAACTCACAAAAATGTATATTTTTTTGGTCATGTTTCGCCCTGTTTTTTTAATCAGTGTTATTTGTCTCATTATTTGTCTCATAAGAATCACTCAAGAATTTGAAGGAAAAATTAAGACTCATATTAAAAACAAAGTCCATGGTTAATAAAGTGACTAATTTCAGTCAGTGTAAATTGGTTTTCTAATATGACAATTTTTAATCCTTAAATTAGCGTGTGTCCTTTTTTGCTGTTTTGTTGTATGTTTCTATGACGTGAAATGTTACAGGCTAAACCTAAGATAAAATTAGCTGATT
Organism: Brachirus orientalis; assembly: GCA_016785285.1. Classification (NCBI taxonomy): domain Eukaryota; kingdom Metazoa; phylum Chordata; class Actinopteri; order Pleuronectiformes; family Soleidae; genus Brachirus; species Brachirus orientalis. Next base: position 1,138,128 of record JAFBJR010019380.1, on the reverse strand, counting down.
GCGGTAGTACTGCACAAGTACCAGTACAAAAGTTGTTGCAAGTTATTTAAATCAGTCAGCAGATCCTTTACTGTTCACCCCTCAGGTTTTCAACAGTTATGTGCTTGTTTTAGTTTGTTTTGTGTGTGTGTTTTTTTGCCAGAGCGCCAGAGATTCAGCTCACTGGTGAACAGCAACAGATTATCAGCCATGACATTCAGGATGACCATTTGGTGAAGATTGTAGCTTTTGCAGGTACATTCAGTTAGGGCTGTTGCTACTGCTAATGTGTCCTGTTGACATTTTGCAACTGTTTACCTCAAAGAATACTGGGAATCTCTGATGTTTGGCATTGTAACTTAAGAGAGTTGGTTTAAGAAAACACAAATTCTCTTAAACAATCAAATTACAATCTCAAATAATGTTTTATTTTTCCAATTAAGTGTAAATCCGAACACTGAACACTGTACCAATGTGTGATGCTGATAGGCTTAATCAGCATCGTTTGAACTCATTTGACAATGGCTTGCATGTAACTGATGTTTAGTGCCAGTGTGGTAAGTGTAGTCACAGAGATTATGATGTCAGTGTTTGTTTGCTCTAGGTACAGGAAAGACATCCACGCTAGTGAAGTATGCTGAGCAGCGGCCACACCTCCGCTTCCTGTACATAGCTTTCAATAGATCAGTGGCTTGTGAGGCACAACGCCGCTTCCCCAGGAACGTTGACTGTAAGACTGTCCATTCGTTGGCCTTCAATGAAATTGGGATAATGTGAGAACACAAGTTTGCCCCTCACAGTGTTTTAATGTGATAAATTGCTTCATATCTGTCTGTCCACTAAAAGTAGCAATACGGCTTTTTTTCTTTTGGAACTATTTTCTTAGATGCATGAAAGATAAGATGAATAGTATTTCATTTTTACAAAATCATGACTTCTTGTGCCTCTGCGATCTTGCAGATATAAAAGTCATAAGAAGCTGAGCAATAATGTGAAGCCATATTCCATCAACCATGTTCTGCCTAAAGGCCGAGGTGGCTACACCAAGGCCAAAGTGATTTCAATGATTCTTGATACCTTCATGGCTTCAGTAGACCGGACCATTAACATCAACCATGTCCCAAGTGCCCACACAACAAATTCTGGCAATGTGTTGGTCATAAATGAACATGAAAAACTGGTAGGAATGCATACAGCTGACACAGTTTTGTGCTTTTAGTTTGAACATGTTTAACAAATTTTCTGTGCAATTTCAGTTGTTTCTCCATGACGCCCAAATGATCTGGAGGAAAATGCAGGATCTCAATGAAAGAAATCATGACGCCTTCTTTATGACACATGATGGTACACCAACTTTTATGATATTCATATTTCTATTATAAAAATACTACAAAGGTATTCACCCTGTGCTATTATTCTCAGGTTACCTAAAATTATGGCAGCTCCAAGATCCCAAGCCCTGTCTATCTGACAAATACAATGTCCTTTTCATCGATGAGGCTCAGGACTGTAATCCAGGTAATTATTTGGCTACTTTTATACAGTCCTGTGGAATTATGAAATAATTAGGGCTGTTTAGATGGTTAGTTGCAGTTAATTTTATAATTGTCCATAGTTAACGTGATTACTCACATTTTTATCTGTTCTAAATTGGGGCTGTCACTTTTTTCCAAAAAAATAAGTTCAATTGAAAACATAATGACACAGAAAATATTTGAATATATTTAAATATTACCCCCACCATCACCCATCCTCCAGTACTCCACAAACATCACGGTTTTCTTTACTTTACTTTATAACAGTTTTAATAATAGTTACATTATTAACCATGCTGCTTGTGTTAGAGTATTAATGACACACGGCTCCCAGTCAGTAGAGAGTGATGAAATAAATGCTCTGCTCCGAGCACTCGGAATTTTCCGTTCTTTATCTAAAGTGGAATAATTTTACATCTAGTAGCCAGTTGTCCATTCAAACAGCTTAATTTCTGACATTATTTGAAACACAATTCTGTGAACTTGATTGGGATCGAGTGTGGCTCTCTTTTATTTACATTATTACCCATGAATGAGATCACAGCACAAAGCAGCAGAGTGCTCATTGATGTGTGTTTTTTCCACAGGTATTTAAGACACATTTCGCCACGAGACATGAGCAGACAGCTGCAGCGCACAGCAGCCTGCGTGCCACATGTTGTCCTTGCTGCTTGCGCTGCAGCTGACAATTTGATACAGTAGTAAATCTATGTGTCCTACATACAGCATATCGCATTTCAACACTTTTAATCCCATATTTGAATATACACTCAAACTTCCAACAAAAAGTGACAGCCCTATTCTAAATGTACCTTAAAGAGACATTCTACAGGTTTTTATTTCCCTATTTCCCTAAACACAGTATGAAGTATATAATAATATTTCACTTTCACTGTCTCTCAATCTCCTCTGCCCCAGTTCACTGCTGACAGTCTAAAAAGTTTCAGGCAATGACTCTGTGACACCATCAAAAAAGCTGCAGCCTATTAGTTGCCTATTTATTTAGTTAGGAAGTTTAATAAATAAAGGTATTTATTAAACTTCTTAACTAAATAATTAATTCTGTCAATTTTTTCCTTGTCAGTTTTTCATGGTTAACTTTATCTTTGAGGATGATGGCATCTTTTGCTCCCTCTCAGCCACCATGGATGTGCTGCTGTCTCAGCAGTGTGGGAAGATCTTGGTTGGAGATCCTCATCAGCAGATCTACACCTTCAGAGGAGCTGTCAATGCCCTGAACACTGTTAACCACACACACATATTCTACCTGACACAGGTACGGTAAACACAAATACACAAGTAGTAAATTAATGTGTACGGCAGCACTGCTGTCTCACATCAAGAGAGCAATGATGATTATCAGGATGTTTTTCTTCTTTGAAGTAAAAGACAACATCTTGGCTGTGGCCTGTCGGCATTTTTAAAGCGTTACATTCGGATCACATGGATTATTTGACATGCATCAAATATACTGTAACTGTAACAATATGATTTGAGCTGGGTGCATTAATTGTGTGTCATATCTCTCCTGTCTAGATCTCCATTGTCATTATTGCAAAAAGTAAAAAATGCCTCTACAAATCTTTAAAAATGCCCTGTTAAAATGTGTTTATTGTCAAGACATTAATGACCTTGTGATGCCAACAGGTAATGACTTTAAATTAGACCTGCAATGATTCTCTATTTTGATAATTCATTTATTTGTTTGAATATTTTTTAATAGGTAAAACAAGTGTTCTGATTATTTCTGCTTCTCAAATGTGAATATTTTCTGGCATCAATGCTCTATATAAAAAGAATCTGGTTGTTTTGGCCATTCAGGCAAAATAAGGCAAAACAGTGTCATTTTTGTACTTGGAAAAACTTACTCTAATGCACTCTTGTTAAAACAAGATTTGAAATGCCTTTATTGTCCAAAAATAAACACACCTTCAACAAATTCTGGTGTCAAGCCTTCGGGAGGTTGTCAAAAAGATGTCATTGAACACCAGGCTCTTTAGTATTTTTCCATCAACAATCAAGCTTACCTCTTGGATCTAGTATGTTGACCAACAAAGGGTGCAGTAGAAGCAATAATAAGCATAGAATGTACAGTATATGACATCTTACTAAAAATATTAGAGCCATTACAAACAAATCTGAGCAGTCATTTTTGTTGGGTTTGAAAGTATATTTTAATGTAAAAGTTAGAGGCCCTTGTGAAAGTATATGGAAAAAAAAGGAAATTTGAGTCTGTTATCAGATCAGATTATCAGTCATTTTAAGACATATTTCTAAACACTGTAAGTCTTTCCCTGAAAAGGAACTCTGAGTCAGTGGCAATTAATCAGTTTAAGTCGTGTAGCTTTCTACAACACTGTTTAGGTAATCTTTCTAAAATCTTACAATTATTAGATAATACCAGATAATGTGTAAAATATGTGCATTTGTAATATTATTTCTGACAAGCAGGTGAGATATTCTCAAATACTTGCATCTGACTAGTTCTGTGCAAGAATGGATAATATAATATATTAATTGGATGAATTTTACACTCGTGGAAATGAATTTGTTCCAGCAGTTTGTAGCAGTCAGCAACATGATGAACAATTACATCCAACTTCCATGTTTTGTTTGTAGTCAAATTATTTTAAAGGATATTAGATAGTAATGACATTGATAAAGTGCATATTGTTTTATGTTATTTATATTCATCTGAAAAATGTACCTTTGTGCTGCTAATGTGTTTGTCCAGAGCTTTCGGTTTGGTGCTGAGATCGCCTATGTGGGTGCCTCACTCCTCAAAGTCTGTAAGGGAGTGGAGAAAATTCTTGTTGGAGGAAAGCAGAAGGGTAAATATTGTAAAATTAATTGAAATCATGATGATTTGATTTGATTTTTTTGACATCCAACATGACTTTTCCCCATCTGACTTTTGGGCCCGTAAATTCCGGCAGGATTTCATTACATGCTGTTTTGCCACACATTTAATCTTAAATTAAATAATTGCTGTCTTTCGATTGGGATATTTTCACTGTGTCAATTGTGCAGGCCTAGCCGATAGTGTCTTCTGTGAAATTAAGAAACACATTCCCATTGTTATAATGAAATGAACACTATTCACAATTTTGATTTCTTATCTCTGTGATACGTCCACTCTGTAGGAGGCGTATGTGACGAGACTGCGGTCAAGGTATTAGAGGATGTTAGGACTGGCATGAGTTATTGCCCGGGGAAGACGGCCATCTTAACCAGATCCAATATCACTCTTTTCAGCACAGCTGTCCAGCTGACAGATGCCAACCCGCACTGCCGGATTCATTTCATCGGTGTAAGTGCTAACAGACACCAAAGGCAAGAATGTTTCACATGGAAATGTCATGTTCGTCACCTGTGGAATTTCTCTCTGAATGGAGTTCAGTTTTCAGTCTTTGAGCCTGAGGAACAGTTTAACACTTGGACTTATGAATAAGCTTCTTTGCTTTGTGTTGAGGGCTAGATGAGAAGATTATTAACACTCTTGCATTGTCACAATAACTGATGCACACAACAGGAAGGTGTCCCTCGTAAATCTGGTTATGGAGTCCATAGTGTGGTTACTACATTATAACATGATAGGAGGGTTAAAGGAGCAGTATGTGGGATTCAGTAGCATCTATTGATAAAGTTGCATATTGCAACAAACTTCAACACATTTTGCTTCACATTGCCCATCCAATTATACAGTATATGAGAGACTACAGTGGCCTTAGTAACACCCCATTCTGTGTTGCTATATGAAAATGGTGGACTGTGGAAGTTCTGCTCCCTGTGTAAAAACTTCAGCCTAAGGTAGTGAAAAGACAACAATTTTTAATTTTCAGGTGATTCTTAATGAATGAAGAACTGAATTATAAATATCAAATTCAATTACTGTTGAGCTCACAAAATTCTAAACATCTGACCACAAAATACTGGATGCCTAGTTGAGAAACAAAGATCTAGAATTCCTGAATTGGTGACACGTCTGAGCAACTGCTTTGAACATGACTTTCACAATGCAGGTTTGCTTACAGATGCATACACACACACACAGTTACATAATAACTTATGAACAGCATAGATATTGCACACTTTTAAAACCAGCATATAAAAAACACCAACAAAAATGATAACCCATCAATTAGTATTATGTTTCTACTTATCCCAATCATGTGTTTGTTTTTTAATGTCTAGAGCATATAAATTATAACAAAGTTGTGCAAATGTGCACGTTTGGGAAAAAGAGTTTTAACATGAAAGATATCTGTGGGATGTAATCCAAAATATTTCAGTAAATATAATTTCATTTATTAGAACAGATGTTAAATCTTGTCTAATGTTTTCATAGATTCATGTTTTGTTATTGTTCATAGTTTGAATGTAATTAAAGCATTACTAAACCCCTTAAACCACCTTTACTCTATATGGGTATCTAGTAATGTTAGTTGCTGATCTAGGTGTAAATCTTGAAGTACTGATGTTAAACTTCCTCTTTTATAAATGCTGGAGGCCTTGCTCTCCGCCCATTTCTTCACACTTTTCAAAACAGGCATTTGGTGGAATTAGCTTTAGGGGAGGGGGTTTAGTTGCCTTAAAATTATATCCTACAGTGAATATGGGTTGCTGTCTGATAACCTTCTGATAGTTGTATTATCCCCACTGCAAGTGGACATCACTATGCTGCATTAATGACAGTTTTTTTCCCACTGTGCACCATTTTAATGTTTCAGACTTTATCGTGGGAACAGTCCACAAGGCTAAAGGTCTGGAGTTCGACACAGTGATTGTCACTGATGACTTTGTGAAGGTTCCTTCGTGCAGACACAATTTGCACCACTATCCAGCCTTTGTTTTTGGTGAGTGCTGCTTCTCCTCTCATTATACGGGGCAGGCTTACAGAAAGCTATCTACGGTATGTGTGCCAGATTTTTGTACCGAACAAAAGGGTCTATAAATCAATCACAGCCTTGTCTTTTGATTTTATGAATCAGGTTAATAAGGCTGCTATGCTGTTACTTCCTCATTGTATCACTTCAGTAAAACAGTTGTGAGACTAACTGTGCATATCGTATATAAAATACACTGCTCAAAAAATGAAGGGAGCACTTATCAGTTATCAAAGGTTAGGTTAGTGATTTTCCATCGATGGATGTAATTTTTTTGTTGTGAATGAACTCTTTTTTTTTTCTTAGATCATCCTCAAGTCATAAAGTTTTTATGTGTAATTTAAGTGAGAAAATGAATTTCTCTGAGCTGCTGTTTTACTTTGTTAAGATGGGTGTTGGTGTGTTGGACAGACTATACTTTATGTTTACAATGTTGAAAATGTTCATATATTAGGTTGTATGTTTTGTCTGTACTGAGACTGTATCTAAGTAAATACAATGACAGGTAGGCTGTTTTGAAATTATTCACATTCTTATTGTGAATCTGCAGTGTAATATACTCTCATAAATAAGAACATTAAAAAAACATTTTTCTATTGGAGGATTATCGGTGATGGATTTGGCTGAAAATAAAAAGTATCTTCCCTGAATCGTACCATAGACCATGTATTTAGACAAAAATAATAATCATTTTTATGCTGCAATATATTGCACAACAACAATATATTGTCAAGTTAAAAAACTTTTAGTGTCAGAGTTTAATTTGAGCTATAGCTGAGACTTGGGCATTGTTGAAATGTTGTGACATTGTATAATCTCACATCTCTGTTGTGACTCTGAAGTACCAGTAAACTGGTAAATAGCTAATCCTAACCAGGATTTCTTTTAAACAAGGATAATTATATGAATATCTTTGTCTTTTAAGTTGTTTTATGTTTGGTTTTTCTTCCCTTTTCAGACAGAGTTCCTGATGATGAGTGGAACCTGCTGTATGTAGCCGTGACTCGAGCCAAGACCACACTGATCATCAGTGAGAGCATCCGCCGCCTCCTCACATTGGCTGGGGTAAGAGACGCAACACAAGACCCTCTCACTTATTTTTCTTAATCCTTCTGCAGCTCTGTTTATTGTGCGTGCGTGTGTGTCCACACATTATTTGTCTTTCTGTAGCTGTAAAGACACTTGTCTTGCACACACAGTACATTCCTCCTACATGACCATCTCAACTTAATCCTTAACCAAACGCAAAGCTGCAGTGTGTAACTTGATGATTTTTGTTGTTGTTGTTGTTGATGTTATTTTTCTGCTTCTGTTTAGTATTAATGGAAAGATGTTATATGTTATATAACATATACATGTTATATGTTATATACACATTATATGTATTCTACTACTACTACTACTTAGGGAGTGTTTGTGTATAAAGCAGGAGACGGGGGCGGGCACCAGCATTAAGTGTTTATCCATCAAACTCCTTAAATGACTAGATATTTTTAGCAGTAGACTTCACTTGTCTCACTTGACCGGTGCAATCTTGTTATTGTCTCTATCTTAAAAAAAACACTTCCTCTGCTACACGGAGGAAGTGATTTGAGGTATGTCACTGGGTAAGATGAGATCTAAATACCACTATACTAAAAGACTTTATTTCATTTGACAATGGTTTGAATCTAAAAGTTTTCAAGAATCTTCTTGAAAACTTGGAAACAAATCTTGTCCCAACATTTTTTTTCTGATTCATTAAATTGAGACTGAGGAATAATACTCTGCCTTGTCTTGCTCTGCTTTTGTTGTTTGTTCTGGCATCATGTTGCAGTAACAGGTTCAGCAAAAATTCTTGTGACAGGCTCGGTAGTACTAATGATGTGAAACATTCTTATGAAAGAGTTTCATTTCTTGTATCCAGCTGTTTGAACGTGTCGTCTGGCTGCGTTCCACTTTTTTATTTCTAAGGGTTTTGTCATGTGATTAGTGAACCTTTGGAAACCTTGTCAATCTGTCAAACATTGTCAAAGTCAAGAAGACTTAAAAGATTTGTATTCAGTGGATTGTGATTCAGCTAGTGTGAAATTCACATAGAAAGTAACTTAACTACCAGGAGAGAAGGAGATGTTTCTGAAGTGCAGTTAGTAGGGAGTTGCTCAGAAATTCTTGCTCACTCTGAAGTGAGGGAGTGAGTCAAACATAGCTTGCTGTTTGCCATTAAGATGTGTGTTTGTCATTATTGTCTTATTCTTCTGTGTTCTGGCTTCCTCTTTTAATTCAGGCCGCCCATTACTCGTGGGCTGTAGATGTAGTAGCTCAACTCCTTTGGACTCCATGGGTGACTGAGATGGTGTGGGATTTGCAGTTATTTATTGAGATATATCGTGATCTTTCGGAGAGATAAGATGAAAACCAGGAGAGAGCAGAGCCAGTGATGCCGATGGTAGTTTGGAAGCGGTGGAGGAGAATGGTGTGATCTATGGTGTGAACATAACAGGAGGTTGATCAAGGTTTGAAGGTGCCGTAGCAGAGAGCTGTTGGTGAATATTATGAATTTTGGACTGGAAGGAAAGGAGGAGGTTATTGCATTTATCAGTCCTATCTTATTAGAGCAGTGTTGAGTTCTGATGTAATCACTTTTGTACTGAAGGAATTAAGACAATTTATTTTTTTTTATTGACTTATATTGACAATTTTTACCTTTTTTTTTTCCTGGATATTCAAAGCAAAATATGAATGACCACAGTCCAGAAGATGCAGCACCCAATATCATCAGTGAAATTCTGTGGCTGATGTGAAAGCTTACATTGAACTGCTGCTCTAAACTAAGGAAGCTGTTAAAAATAAAAGATTTGTACTGATGCATTCACAACCTAGTCTTAACCAGCCATTATAAAAACACAACACTCCAACTGTATAACAGATATTCAAAGAAATCGATAGTTCTCAATATGACAGAGTAAAAATTCTACTGCTTCTCTTTACTTGGACCCCGTTCAGACCCGGTATTAACATTATGTCCTGTGTGATCCACTCATGCAGACTGCACTTGAGTACAGGTGAGAACACTGAACCTGTCAGTCCTGGATGCACATTTAGTGGTGGTTTGAGGACTTATGTGTTCATTCCTGAGCCTGCATGAACACAGTGTATCCTCGTGATGCATTAGAGATGATGTCCTCAAGTGGTGTCCTCAGCTCCACAGCCATTTAACCTTTTTATGATTTGATTTTATTGATTTATTCGCAGCTACCACTACAGTATTTACAAAGATCACCAAAAGTTAAATCTTATGTTACATCATCATGAGTACGGCTTTAATCCACTTGATATTCTATCAAAACCTGTTTTCCCCTCTCTCCCTTTCACTCGTGCCCCACACACATCTACAGTACATTCTACGGGTTAGGCAAAAATAAGCCACATGCTTCAGCCTATTCCTTTTTCGGTTATTAGAATGTTTGTGTTAAATGATCTCACTTTATGTTTACGTTTTATATGAATGTAACCGAAATAACGATATTCATTCAGAAAATAAAAAAAAAAACTCATTCAACTTGAGCCCTTATTTGGTCACATGAAGGCGGCACCATATCACTCTCTTTATAGCCTGTACTAAGTGAATGCATTTACATATTATTTAGTGTTTACATCGTACTAGATAAAACTTTTTTTTTCCCCAATGTCCAATCTGTTGATTCTGACCAGTATCAGTATTATTGAGAATTTGTACTGTATATAGTAAATGATTGTGGTAAAATATACAATGGGGCAGTTACTCACATTTTCTTTTCGATATGCATTTTTAAAAAATGAGTTAAATAGACAAATGGCATTATGTAGGGCCTGTTAACCTTTTTACGAAGGCTAAAATTAGTTTCCACAAGAACACTAGTTAAGTTGTGTTGGTTGTCAAGGCAGAGAATAAAAAGCAACCACATGCAGCCTGTAGACTTCCAAAAAAGTAAAAACATCTGCTGTGTGTTCTCCACCTCATTCTGTCTTTTCCAGGAATACTTCTTAAAGTCAGGGATGCCAAACTCCCTGATGAGTGGAGGGGACAGGCCTCTTCCGTGTTCAGTCTCCAACTGTCCCAACTGCATCACACCAGGCTCAGCATTCATCATGTGCAAGCGAGAGATGAAATTTGTAAGAAAATATAAAATGGCCTTTGATGTAGCTCCAATTTTTTGTTAGCCATAGCTTGACAGTTAGCATCTTGTCTCGGCAGATTAGAGTGCCTAGATTTTGACAACCAGAAATAGAGATTTTAAAACTTTCAGATAATTTGCTCATTAGACACAATGACTTAAACTTTTCTTCTTTGTCTTTGTCCAGACCGACGGTGTGTCAGAAGGCGGCCTGCTGTGCGAGAGGTGTGTGTGGAGCCGCATTGGACCGACTGCCTTCCTCATGACTGACGATGTGCGATCAATGGCTCAAATACCAGAAAGACTCTTCATCCAATTTGTTGTCCAATGATGCCAGACGTCTCGTTTTCTAATTCGGAGAGGAGGGACCATAATAAATAGGAGGGGCAGTAATAATTTTAAGTGCTTGATCACCTAATTCAGACTTTTTTTAATCGTTTGTGCATTTGTATTTTTCTCTGTGAGATAAATGGCACTATATTGTAATGTACTGTGCAGCTAATCAATATCTGTGTTATTGTGCAACACTGAAGAAGCACAGTGATTCTCTTTTAAACTTTTCTACATTTACATTTTTGTGGGGTTTTTTGTCAGCAGGATTTTAAGGTGAGAAGCTGTAATCCAACCTTTTGGCAACTAGATAAATCCCTGCAATTACACAAGGAAACAAACTAAAGAATTATATTTTTTTGTCACCCAATCAGCCGACTGTCGTGAGTGGAGTTTGTCTAGCTCCTTCCGGAGTGTACCATACCGTACCATTTTACTCTGGTACCCCAATTGAAGGGTACTGAAAAATGGAACAGTTGGGATTGGTTATTCTTGTAGTATTCCTAATGGATACAGAAATGACCAGAGGAAATGGAAATGCAAAAAAATACCTATTGAACTGTTCCACTCAGTGGAAACCTGGCTCAAACTCAGAAGTTCATACATGAAAATAGATTTTATTTTTTTGTAAAACATCTAGTTGTCCATACATGTGTGGTATATCAAAAACTGTACATAAAGGAATATTACCATGATACAAAGGTTTGTGTATGGGTTCACTTGAGAACAGATTGTTGTTAGACTTCACTCAACCCACGAATGTTGATTGTTAGTTTCTCTTTTCACACAGAACGACAGCTGTAGCAGGCCCCATTCAAACCTGGTATTAACATCATCTTCAGGGATCTGAACACACGTTGATAGCACCAAGTATGACTCTTCACACCTGGTATTACAATGCGTTTGGATCCGTCTCCTGTGACCACATGCCCTTACATTTTTGAATAAGTCTGACTGAACAACTGTGTCTAAAGTCAACGTATTTGCGTGCGACAGGAGAAAACTGAGTTAAACGAGTTGAGTGAATCAAAGTGAACTCACACTCACACAAAGTGAACTAGATAAGGTTAATTACCATTACAAGAAATCATTGGCAATGATTGGTGTTAATACTGTGGCTGGGGCTACAAATGAAGTGAAAGTATCAACAACTGCTGTGGATCAGAGGGCGTCAGCCAAGGAGGTAGTCTCTAATCCTTCCTGAGGACAGACTGCATTCATGCAGCTCAGGAATGTGGACAAATGTGTCTTCAGGGAGGAAAAACTCAGCACCCAATGTTTCCAAAGTCAAGATGTTAATTGATGCTAGAGGATTCTCCGCACCTGCTCACATACAGGTTGTCAACGATTAGTAGGTGAGAGGAATCGTCACCAAATGTCATCACCCATCAGTGTAATGTCCACTGGTCAGGAGAAAAAAACAGAACAATGGCCTGACCTGTCTCTTTAGAATTTAAGTTATTTATTAAGGTTAGTGAGAGAGTTGAGTTTTACTGATTATTCCTTTAGTTATTTTGTTATTAGCAATAAATTGGAAAACAGTTTCATTTTCAAATGTATTTGCTCATTTAAGTTTTTCATTATGGGCCACATGGTTGGCATAGTGGTTAGCACTCTTGCCTTTGTAGCATGAGGTCCGGGTCCAACAAGGCCCTGTAGGTGTGAATGTGTGAGTGAATGATTGTCTCTGTAGCCCTGTGATGGACTGGTGACCTGTCCAGGGTGACCCTGCCTTTTACCCTATGTCAGCGGGAGTTAGGCACCAGCGCCCCCCACGACCCTCATGTGGAGGATAAAGCGGTAGAAAATGAGTGAGTTTTTCATTATTCTCATGTCGTAATCAATTAAAAGCTTCTAGAGTTGAATTACATCATCAGTAGTGCACCTGCCAGAGTCGATGAAGCCCTGGACTATGTACGATTTGAAAAAGAATAGAATGAAAAAGTTTTATATAAGAGTTTAGATTCTGATCACAAGACTTTTAGGTGATAGTAACAGGGTTAACGCTTGGTCATGCTTGTTAAATAATAATTATTAAATAATTTTAAAGTGTAATAACAAGATAGTAAACATGCTATTATATAAACTGCAACTAGGACTAGTCTCTTTTCTCTGTATTCAGAGGCAGAGTCCAATTCCAGGACAAGTGCAGGTGCATGTTGACTGATGCCTTGTGTATAACGGTGACAGTCACTTGTCAGACATTTGACTTTGTTTTTTATGCCCGAGCGTTATTGAACAATGTTCATCCAATCATGAGGCTGAAATTTCAAATCGGAGGACAGATGGCTCCAGTCTTCAACACTGACTAAAAACGTTCATGATGAGCAGCAAAGCAAATGTGCAACAAACCCAGCAGGCTCCTGTAGGATGATGTTTTTTTCCCAGTCATATTATGGATAAATAGACCTGTAAAGGGTATTTGATCCATTGCCATGAACATAAGAAGCTGCAGAGCAGGTTAATATTTAATTCAACCAACTCTGCTTTGTTGTCCAAGGGATTCAAGTGTAGAAAAAAATCCTTGAAATGTGAACTCTTCATTCTGATTCGCTTTACATGACAAAGGTCGATGTCTTCTATCTACAAACTCTGATTTCCTGTCTCTCTGTGATGGCAGGTGTGTGAACTCTATGGCACCAGTTGAGGAACAGGACTCATGGATATTCTTTCTTCCTCTGATGCTGGTGGCTGGTTGTTTCTTGACCTTCGGAAGTATAAAAAAAAAAAAGGTAGATACAAGGAACAAACTATTACTTATTATAATAAGAGTTATTTCAGTTTGTGACAGACACTGTTTGGCGAAAATGAATAAAACCTTAAAGTCATTTAAATCCCTTTTAATCTTAATATAATGTTTTTCTACCCTACCTTCTGTAACATACATAGCTGATTCCGATCAAAGCACAGATGATCACCAACGGTATGCAGACGATCACCACTGTTGTTGTTTTGTCAAGTTCTGTGAAAGAAACAAGCGTTTTAGGCCTGTTACCCACTGTATGATTACAGTATCCGCTTCATGTGGCGATCCATTTGAGACTCTTTAGCACGGGAATATGGGAAGATGCAACAAGAAGTAAAAGGGGAAAAAGACATTTCAATCTGTAGAACAGGTGGATTTCCATTAGTCTTTTTTTTCCCCACACTGTTTAAATTTGCCCCTAAAAAACCTGAATAGAAACATGGGAAGTTAAAATTTCACCTATTATTCTCATAGGTGATGTGGTAAACACTGACTGTGCTGCAGCTTACTGTGGTCAGTGTGGCTCAACACATGAGGACTGAGTGTTGTGCTGTTGATGTTGTTGTTAAGAGGCTGGTTGGTGGATGAGTGTGACGTTGTCCGGTCTGTTGCTCTGGTCTCCAGCACAATTTTGATGTCTGGGAAAAGCAAGTGAAAGAGAAGAAGGGAGGTTATTCATGTTCGGTTCCGATTTGCATTAGTCCAAAATGTAAAATCAAGTATGCAAGTGTGGTCTTATTTAAAAAACAACAACAAATGAGTCAAACTGCATCAAAAAAAGGCTTAAACTCTAACATCTATGTTCACACATGAAAGCCTGCGTCATATATGCATCAACCAAATCAATTATTTGCTCTTTCATTTGCTATAGTGAGATGCTTTTTCCTTAAATAATTATATAGGAAAATCACTTAATAGTCTCTTAAACTGCTATAAACTGCAAGTCAACTTTTAGGTACTCAACTGTGCTTGCAACATACAAATACAAATATCAAGATGAATATGTCATAGCATACAGTATGTCTACTCGTACTCTCAGATCAACCATAATCAGAGGCTGTGTTTGTATCGGCTCCTCACCTGTGTGCACAGCAGGTGAGGTCGACGCGGTACTGAACGTTTCTGTAGCCACAGACGCTGCGATGCTGCTCCCACCCAGGGTCGTGAGAGGGACAACGGAAAAGGCTGCTGGTAGGCAAATTTGAATTATTAATATTCGTAATAGCATGACTCCATCTACTATAGTGCTAATTCTACCTCTATTATAGTACTTAACTGCTCATGATATGGCTGTGATATATTGTTACATCATGGCTAAGAGAGTAGTGTTTTTATAGCAGCTCAATTTTCAACATGAAGACATATCAGGTATAAAGTATCAGATGTATAATTTCTTTGAATTCATACAGTGAAATAACATATTTTCAGTGGCAGGATTAACATGTATTTTTTTTCAATGTAAATTAAAAATAACTCTTCATTCATTCAAATGAATGAATGTTTACATAGTCAAATTGTATATTTTGTGTTATATGGTGTCTTCTACTGATGTCTTTAAACTTAATATTATACAGTATAATATTATTATTACCATGAGTTTTCATGAAAAAAAATAGTAACAACTCGTAATTATTCTTAACGTTAACAGAGAAAGAACATCAATACAACTTACTGAAGGTATTTTTTAGTCTGATAAAATAGAGAACACGCTGGTTTTGGTGACAACGTCGATATCTACAGGATTATCATTGGGTACAAAAAAATAGACGATTTAATAAAAATGTGAAACCTGCCTCATATGGCTACGACTAGGATATTTTTTACTTAAAATCCTCGAATAATTTGACACCCCATTAGTTTGGACAGACAGATTAACACTCACATGTTACTGTTGTCTCTGGTAAATGTGTAGTGGTTCTTCTTGGGTCAGCTGAAAAAAAACAAACAACAAATGACAGTATGGACCGTTTATTGATCATCTGCAACAAGAAAATATAGTCACGTTTTAAATAAAATGAAGCTGAGTCAACTTGCCGTACTTGGCGTCAGTCGAACTCCAAAAACAATATACTGTATGTATTCAACACTTCCATATTATACCTCAGTTGTCTTTTTCTCAGTTTCATTTCTCTAAATCTGTGGCCCTGGTCTTTTGCCAAAACATTCCTCATAATTCTACCACTATCCATAACACAAAGCACAATATTTTTTACGATAAGCTGATGATATACTGCTCTTTCCCATCGCTTACATTAGGATTTTATCAATATTGGCATCAGCTTGGAGAACATGCAACTATATGATACTTCATCTCTTACAATCATGTAGATTTTCCTAATTTCATACACAGAACACATGTAGGTACCTTCAACCTGAATAAAATGAAGGCAACTTTGATTAAATGCATGTTTATTGTCTGACTTTGGAGGTTGTTGTGCAGTGTAGGCATTTGTTGCCAATATGGGAAAAGCAGCAGGCAACAGAAGTGCCCTGTTCATGTGAACTCATGCGAAAGAAGACCTGAGGGATGTAATTTCTACAACGGAAAGACAAATGCATCTGGATCCAAAATGTTTTCTTTTTTCTTTCCTGTCAGTTTTTTTTTTTTGTCATCAGCACCTCATTTAAAACCTTCCATCACAGGCCAGGTTTCCTCAGGGCTGGAATCAGAGCCAAGAGGAGGTGAAGAAAGGTGAAGAAGTCTTTTTTTCTCTCTCTCTCTTAAATCACATGATTAATATTATATAAAGTAAAAAATATAATTATTCTTTTATAAGGCCAAGTACACTATATCCTGTCTATCCCCGCTTTAGTTGATGTTGTTTCAGTTTGAGGACTGCTGGAATGGGGTTTCGGAGATGCTGACAGTGATGCAAAGGCAACCAGAGTGTTTCTCAGGAAATTGGGTAGATTAGAGTATCTGTCCCCTCCCAGGCTTTGGGACCTAGTTCTCAGTGACATGGACTTGTTGACTTCCTGCTGATCCCATATTTTTCATCAGACCTCTTGCTGATTTGAAATGGGTTGATTTTATTGCATTTGCTCTTAATTTGATCTTGGAGATAATGCAGCCTCTGGGACCATTGTTTGAGGGCATAGTTACATGTATTTGGTTGTGCTTTCTGGCCTAAAATTGTGTATATACAGTACATGAGTTGCAGCTTTGTTGGTATGTGCATTGTTTTCTTTTGCATACCTGTTTCACTAGTTTGAATCTACTCTCAGTGAGATGTGAGTGACAACGCTGCTCTTTCTCTAACACTATATCTTAAAGGCTCCCCAAACCTACGGAATATACAGTATAACTGGGTAGGAAGGTAATCCTGCATCTGACAATATGTATTATAAGTCAAGCCCCAGGAACCTAGTGAAGCACTATTTAAAGGAGCTACAGAAATATTCTTTGTAAAATTACATGGATTTTAAGACTTTGCTTTTCAATTAATCTTACGTATGCAGTGAAGGGAGGGCTTGGTCCACTGTGGAACGCCATTCATTTGCTTGCATTTAATGAGGTTGGAGGTTCCCACTTTCCTCAAGTATCCGTCTGCACATGTGTATCGAAAAGTTGCGTCGAAACAGTTCTTTGGTGGCGGTTTAGTTCGAGGAATGCGGAGAATTTCTGAGCATGGACATTTGATTTTGTCTGCAAGAAAAAAGAAAACACCATTTGATAGAAATGACAATGAGGCAAAGATGACAGAAAGAAATGGAAATGGCTGAGCTTTGATTTTTTTTTGTTTGTTTTTTACTTCATGTGAGTTTGAAGCAAAGAAAAACAAAACACTATGCAAGAGCTGTATGGGCGGAACTTTTGTCAACTGTTCACAAAATGTACGTTTTATACGTTCACAATACCTTTTGGAGTACATACCTAATCAGTAACATATTAGCAGTGGAGGGGTTGTTCTCTGTCTATAGTTCATCTAGGAAATGGACTGTCATAGTGGAAATGTCATAAAGCAGAACTGAATTTGAAAGTAAACTCTGTACACTGTAATTCCTCCTGAGTCAACACAGAACAAACATGACTCTTTTTTGTAATCCCATGACCCTCCTCCTAAATGATTAGTCTTTATGCCTTGAACAATTTTTGTGACAAAAAAAATATTTAAAATATTTTCGTTCCATATAATGTGTTGACTAAGTTTGTTTTTGGTAATGTTAATTTAATAATGTTAAGTTAATGATCTATTATCTAAATGACCTATGATAAATTGAATGTAATTGTTTGCATTTGTAAACACATTTATAAACGCATGAATACATTTAGATGGCGTTGTGATGTGTAAATAAATAAATATATCAAAACCAAAATAAAACCAGGAAACATTCAAAACGCAATTTCCTTCTTCTACTAAAACAAACACCGGCAGTAAAAGTGAAGCCTTTTTTTAAATGCAGTTCTGAATTTTGAACTGTTTTGACAATACACTTACCGTCGTTGGAAGAGGGCGCGACTCCGAGCAAACAGATCATCAGAACACAGACACATAATCGGTGTGAAACCTGATCCATGTGATAAACTTTAAACCATGTTTGGCAGATAAACTTAGACTAGTACCGATCATCCTAACAGCGAGACCAACTGCTGCTGTCGGTCACTGCTCCTCTTCTCTTCCTCACTTTCACTTTCAACTACTCAATCATGCCTGTCATCCAGTATTATCATGTTTGCTGCGGCCGTTGTTGTAGCTCGTCAACAGAACCACGCTAATTTACATAGTAAATGTTTCCATTTGCGTCATATTGTATGTCAGCGCAATATTTCACAGCCAATATGTGGTATTTATGCGATGTTCTATTGGAAGCCAGCGCCTCGAGTATATTTTGTACAGGTCATCCGAACGCTAGGTGGCGCAGAAACAGAACATGCTGGTAAGAACTGCCTCGCTTCCATTTTATTTTGTTGTGCCGCTTCCTCTGTTAGTTACACATGAGTTGATACAGTCCCAACCGTGCCGTGGAATAATTTCATATGCACACATTTATGTTTAGTTAATGTCCTCATATTTCTGAAGTCGGTGAGTTGGAAACAAACCACTGTACCTTTAGCATCCACATACTGTGTTGTTTCTTTGTGGCTATGTTAGCATTACATGTTGTTAGCTAACTGTTAGCAAGACGTGTTAGGACGTTCATTACTTACTTGTTACGCAGACAACATACTTTTTAAATAAATCTTTCTTGAATTTTAAAGTCAAATTAAGGGGTTTCTGTTAAGAGGCGCTATCGATTTTTGCTTTGATTGCGGTCAAAGGAGCCCACATCGGTGGAAACAGTCTAGCTAGCTTTCTGCAAAAACGTTCCAATTTATTCGATCTGTGCGTGAAGTTGATAACGTTGACAAGGGAAAAACGATACTGTAAA
Organism: Brachirus orientalis; assembly: GCA_016785285.1. Taxonomy (NCBI): domain Eukaryota; kingdom Metazoa; phylum Chordata; class Actinopteri; order Pleuronectiformes; family Soleidae; genus Brachirus; species Brachirus orientalis. The sequence continues at coordinate 1,119,146 of JAFBJR010019380.1, read as the reverse complement.
ATTGTAACATTGTAGATCAGTGAAAAATATTTCTAAGGTTAACTTAGGTTTAAGGTGGTTAAATTTTAAGTATTTATTTAATGAAATGTCAGTCATGCTTTCCTTAATGAGCAATTCTATTATAAAATATGGAGAGGAAATTATGGTTGATTCTGCTCTGTGTTCCATACTTATGCCCTAATTTCTGACTGATAAAATGATATTTACAAAACCCCTCAATAAAAACTAAATTGAGTATGTGATGTCTAGAAAAGCAAGGGTAGTTCAGCTCAACCTAAAACCAAAAAGTAAGCTTTTTCTAACACATTTCTACAATAGAAAAATAATTAAGATAATTAAATTCAATGTCAGTATCGTAATTCTTCCAATGTGAAGTCATAGGGCTGGATTATTCACCAGTTGCAAATATAATTTTTCAGGGATGCATAAATCCTCTAGTTTTCCCAAAGTTTCACCGGTACAATTGCTTGTTTCTCTCTCTCTCTCTCTGTTTAGGTTATAGGGATACTGAAAGTGGGCGATGTCGCTATACGATGACCTTGGTGTGGCAGCCAGTGATACCAAGACTGAGGGCTGGTCCAAGAACTTCAAGTTGCTTCAGTCCCAGTTGAAGGTGAAGAAGGCAGCTCTGACGCAGGCCAAGGTAAGCACACACACACAAGCACACAAACGTACACCACCAACATATACTGTAGGTTTATCTTATGAATGTATCAATATCAGAACCTCTTGATTCAGTAATACTGCAGTAAAAAGTCTGTGCTCGGTACAGTAATTATTGTGATGCACTGACAGTCTTAAAGCTCTGAGCTGCAGATGAAGTCCACCCATCTGTGGTGTGTGATGGACTCTGATTCTGTGAGGGTTTTCCTTAACTTAAGCTTAGTTTCTGTAGAGAGCTGTTAATTGTGTTAGAATCAAGTATGTCCATTAAGAGATTTAATACACTGGCTCCAGTACCTACTGAATTCCTTGTTGTACATTTCAGAAAATGCCCTCCTTTAGAGTCTTTTGACTGTATTAATTCTCTTTTCAAATATCGTCAGGGTGACAAATTTTCCTGTAGCTCCACATATTCATATTCACTGACATGTAGGTCAGTCTGGCAATGTCCTGTGTTTTTTTATTTTTTTATTTTCTGTCATTCAGTGATATTGGGAAACATAAATGCTTCCACATGTTAGATTTAAAATCTGCCCGAGCATCCACAATTTTAAAATCTTTGTCTCTTTATTCCTAAATCCATTTTCCCTCACTAACAACACTGTACTCATTAGCTCTTACTTCTTTCCCTCTGCTTTGCTTCTGAAACAAAACTATGGTATCGAGACTCCTTTATTCTCGCAAAATCATAGAATTGATGATAATGTTGCACCCTTAGATTACAGTACTGATACTTCTGGAGATAAAGAGAGTGTAATAAATATACATAGATTTGTGAACATACAATAGTGATGATTTTGTTTCTGTATGTGTTTGTAGACCCAGAGGATAAAGCAGTCAACTGTCCTGGCTCCTGTCATTGATCTAAAAAGAGGCGGCTCCAGTGATGAACGGCAGATCATAGACACTCCTCCACATGCTGCTGCTGGACTTAAGGTCAGTTTTAACAAGTATGCGTGGTCAGTGATAAGAAATGCTCAGGTTATTTTTGTAGTGTATATACTTATTTATTAACTTATTTATTTGCTAATATATATTAATCTAAGATACAGATATATATTCTGTTAGTATAATGCAGAACATGGTTGGGATAGATCTGCAAAATCTTCTCAACTAAAATAATATAACTATTCAAATTGAAATCCCCTTTGTGTTTGTGCTTGCTTCAGGACGCCGTGCCCAGTGGTTTTTCCTCTGGAGATGTCCTGATCCCTTTGGCTGACGAGTACGACCCAATGTTCCCCAACGACTATGAGAAGGTGGTGAAGCGACATAGAGAAGAACGGCAGAGGCAGAGGGAGCAGGAGCGTCAGAAAGAAATCGAGGAAAGAGAAAAGTACTGCGAGTTTCTTTGACTTGCTCACACTTTTGTTGAAAACAGCAGCAGAAAATAAACACGGTTAAATTAAGTTGGGTACCAAAGTTGTGCAGATTAAATGCTGGAATTATTCTATCTTCTCACTTAAAGAGTCATAGAATTTTTTTTCCTCTTTGGGATCCTCTGGAGTCTTGATGCATCTGTAACCCAGAAAGTCCTCTGAGATGTAATTATTTATCATATGAGAAAGAAACAACTTTTTGGATTCTGACACTACGTGTGTTGCAGGAAAAGAAAAGACAGACATGATGGTGGAGCTCCAAGTGGTTTCTCTCGTTTCCCGACAGCAGAGGAGGACTCGGATGAAGATGAGGACTATGAGAAAGAGCGCAGGAAAAGAAGTGAGTATCTGCCATTGCTTGACTGAATGTTGTTGAAAGTGAATATGGCCATTTATTAAAGCTTTAAGTTAAAGCAGCTTATTAAAAATCTATTTTAATTTTTTTATAAAAATTGATCTGATCTGACTGGTCTGATCTGAAACCAGCATGTCCTTACTTTTAGGAACTAGAGCCTCTTTTGCTGTATCCCATTAAACACTCTGTGATTCTGAGGATGAGCTTGATCAACTGCTTGAGCGTGGAAACCACCACTCTATTATTTCCCACAAATGCACAATACAATTTATATTACAATACAGAAGCCTTGTTATATATTGCATTACATAGTTATTTTGATAAATCCTACACAGAATTTACAACAGCTGCTATATCAACCTTTACTCAACAAGAGCAACAGACAGACAGATGTTTGTGATATTTTAACATCATGAAGCCTCAACACTACTGTGTGTTAAGACTGTTTTGAGACTACCTTGTCTCAAAACTATATTACAGCATTTGCTGCTGTATCAGTTCAGCAATCTAAATACATGCATTGGCAAGATGCACCATACAATATTTTGTGTAATCTTACTTTTTTTAAATTTATTTATTTATATTAAATCCCAGCCTTTTTCACACTTAAGCCTTACTGACAGTCCACCTGTTTCCATGTGTATATCAAGGATATTATGTTTTGGCCAGAAAACAAATAAATTTTGTTGTCTCTTTTCTGTCTCTCTCAGGTATGGGAGGAGCAGCAATCGCTCCTCCTTCATCACTTGTGGACAGAGACGGTAGGTCTTTTATAATCATTCAGGAGAAAAACTATATTCGTCTGTGTTTTAAATATCTGAATCATTGGATTAAAACAGCAATAACCACTAAAAATAGTTTGTTTGATTGGACTACTATTGACACAAATTATTGTATTGGCTCATCCCTAGTGAAATAAGCTCTACTTATAAAACGCTGTGCAAAACTCTTAGGGCACCACCATCTTTGTTTCTTATGTATTTCCTATTCTGAGATCACTGGCATTTGGATTGGAATGATGTGACTCAAAGTTGGTCTGATACAGTATATTAGCAAGTGTGTCATTGAGTTAAACTCATACATGTGTATGTGTATGTCATGCGTGTCTTGAATAAACCTGGCATAATAGACCTTTTTCACTGCAGATATTTGTTGACATGAAATAATAGGACAAAGACAGGTTTTAACAATTACATAAATTTGGGTTTCACTATGGTTGTAAGAGAGCCAGGTCCTGCTATATTTCAAGTGTAAGTGATTGGTCATTATACCTTTGCTAAAACAATAAATCTAATGGTTGCATATCTACAGAGTACTCTAGATGTGCTGTATGAAAGTGTGATTGAATGAGTGAATGACCAAGCTAAATTGTTAAGCATTTTGAGCATTTATACAGGTAGGTAGCATATTATAAGGTATATAAATACAGTCCATTTAAACTGATGGGTTGTGTCTTCTATTCAGGGTCTACTTCATTCTCCTATGAAGATGAAGGTCGTCCTTCCCGAGGCTCGAAGGCTGCCATTCCTCCACCAATGTATGAGGACTCAGACAGGCCACGTTCACCACCAGGACCAACCAGCTCCTTCCTGGCCAACATGGGGTGGGTGGGACAGACAAACACGCACACACACGCAGGTTTGCACAGCTATTATGCTTAGGAAGCTGTGTGGAGTTCATTTATTTGGATAGCCAAATAAAGTTTTATCCCTAACCTTAACCATAACCAGTTAATGCCTAAGTATAACTGTTAGGTCAATAGCTTCTCAATGTGGTGCTTAGCTAAAGCCTTTATGCTGTTGAGAGTTTTTTTACGTGCTTCGAGTTTTCTTTGTTACTGCACTTGGTTTGTTGATGTTGACTGGAGTCTGTCCGGTTGGTTATGTGTGGATTGTGTGAGCGTGTGCATGTGTTGGCTCTAACCTCTAACATGCATCAAATCGAATAAACTAAAAAGTACAAATAAACAAACGTAACCATAACCTAACCACAATTCATATCTTAGCCCTAAACTTGACCAGTTCCTTAGAAATGAGGTTCTGCCTCGTTATGACCAGATTTTGGTCTTCATGAGAACTGAATGCTGGTCCTGACAAGGTCAGTGTTTATGCCTAGGGCCTAAAGAGGTAACAAACACACACACTGAGTAGCTTACTAATGTCTTTTTATCTCAATTTCCATGAAAAATGTTGTTACTGTGTTTTTGTTTATTAGCAAGGTGTTTGTGAAAATCTGAGACAGTTACCAAGTATGGACAAACAGTTTTGACATGCTTTTTAAAGTTAAATTTCTTCCTTCTTTATTCTCAGAGGTACAGTGGCCCATAAGATCATGCAGAAGTATGGCTTCAAAGAAGGCCAGGGCCTGGGGAAGCACGAGCAGGGCCTTAGCACGGCGCTGTCTGTGGAGAAGACCAGCAAGAGAGGAGGGAAGATCATCATAGGTGACGCTGCAGAAAAAGGTAAGAATGCATTTTTTCTACTTTTTTTTACTGTTCATATTCCCCTTGTGATTTTTTGGTCCACGGTTTCCAGTTTTTTTACTTGCCTCCTGTCAATTATTGTTAACATGTCAGCAGCATGAACGGTGGCTTTAGCTTGTAGTATCTCCAGTGCTTCTGTTTGCATTTTGTACCATTCACTTAATGAACATTCACATCACTTTTTATCTTTTCATGTGTATTTTGCACCATTTATCAGTGATGTCCTTTCAGCATCACTCTGATGTTTTACTGTGACCCTGTGTACATATTTTTTTGTACTTTCTCCATTTGTGGACATGTTTGTGTGTGAGCAGCAGGCTCCAGCTTGTTGGGTGTTGCTGAGACTTCAGGCGGAGGCTTTGCAGGTTTGCCTCCATCCATTATTTTTCTTTGCCACTCATTTATTCTAGAAGAGTGTGGGCGGGCATGTGTTCATCAGTACAGTCACTAAAATGAGAGCATTAAATGTTTTTTTTAGTTTCTTAACCTTTTTTTTTGTCTGTCTGAAACATTGATTTATTTTAACCACTAGGTGTCAGCCTCATCACTGAGTTACTCAGTAAAACTGTTATATATACACACACACACACATATGTATGTGTGTGTGTGTGTGTGTATTATATATTTGCTATAAAAACACCGTGTCAGTGCTCCATTGAGCAAGGCATCTGCCCTTGTGCTGCATGGTCAGTTATCCAGTTCCACTGACTAAAGAACAATTGCACCCGTGACCCATTTAAAGCAGAATTAAAACAACACTTTAAAATACGTGACAAGTGAAAATTTCTCTTTGGCTCAGCAAACACAGAGGTGCGTTTTTGAAGAAAATATTTGAGCAATTCTTTCATTTATCACTTCCATTGAATTGAACAGTCTTGAACAATGTAAGATTTAATACATTTTTTTATTGCAAACATTTAGTTGCTACATCGAGTTGCTACACAAGCAGCTTGAGAATATTTTGAGAGGGTGAAAACTGTTTTTTTTTTTTTTTTCATGTAGCTGACTCTTCTAAGAAATCAGAGGCAAACCCGCTCACAGAGATCCTCAAAAATCCAACCAAAGTGGTTCTGCTTAGGGTATGTGTATTTGTGACATACTATTCCAACAAACATTTCACAGTTCATTTCAGAGTGCCTCACTTCTTGGGATATAACTCTTGTGTGTTATCCTCCTGTGGCGGCATGGACACAACTTTCTGCTTATCTTACTGAATGCCCAGTTTTGGCTTGACAGCAGTGAAACACACTCACTCTCTCACTCATTTTCTACCGCTTTATCCACTAAAGGTCGCAGCTATGTACACAATTTCTTTAGCCTAGTCTATGTACATACAGTAATTTTGATATATAAATATAATATTCACATTAAGAATACTGAAATCAGATTGACTTGTTTTTATGAAAAATACATTAAACCTAATCAGAATAGTTGGTGATTATTTCAGTCATTTCAGTCATAGTCCCTCCTCGTAAGTTTCATGTATGTGATGTGTCTTACAGAACATGGTGGGCAGAGGAGAAGTGGATGAAGACCTGGAGGGAGAGACGAAAGAAGAGTGTGAGAAATACGGCAAAGTGGTTAAATGTGTCATATTTGAGGTGAGGGGAGTGAATCACAGGACTTGACAAGATGAAGTTAAAGTTATGAAACAGGACAGTCTTGAAAAAAAAAACAAACCTCTCTTCCTTAGATCGCAGATGTTCCCGATGATGAAGCCGTCAGGATATTTCTGGAGTTTGAGAGGGTGGAATCAGCTATCAAAGGTCAGTCTTGCTTATCTCAGAATGAGGTCTCATTCTTATGAGACCTCTTCCTTTTTGAAGCATGCAAACATGAGAAGATATAACTGATATAACCACTGGGCATAAAAAAAAAAACCTTGAAATTAGTCACCATAAAAACACCTGCATCAGTTTATAATTGTATTTAATCATTTCATTTTCAGTCAGATTGGATTTAACAGGAGCTTCAGGGAAAGGAAAATAAAAAAAAAAAGACTTCAATACTAGTGTTTGTCAGTGTCATTGAAAATGATAGTACTGCAAACATCTAGTTATCCAGTGCAATTTTAAAGATTTAAACCATTGTCAAATTAGTTCACACACTGCTGACTAAGCCTATAAGCTGCACATTACAGTGTCACCTGGTGAAAATCCTGTGCTGCATACAGGAAGTAAGCTGTTTCATGTTCTGTTCTGTGAACAGATTTGAGTATGACTGAAACACTAAGAATTGCCCAGAAAAGGTTTCAGAACTTATTTTTTCTGCTCAAAAACCCCACTCATTCAGAAGTTTTAACGGATAAATGTTTCCTGTCCCCTTCTGCCCCTGCGCTACTGCTTTATATACGTAAACATTTCTTCAGTTAGGTCTGACAATTTTGCTTGACAGAGCCTGTTTTTAGATTAAAGAAATTTCTGTTCACAAAGACCAAACAGGCACAATAATAACCTCAACATAAAATTGCCAGATATTACACACTGCTACTTTAAAGAAGCTTGGGGAAATAAAAGAAATGTGGACCTCTGTCCTCATCTTTCAAACATAAAGTTATCTGGTGTTACTTTAAAATTTGAAATATACAGTATAAAAGCAAATGTCTCATGGTTCATTCAGGATTTCAACTTTACATAACTGCATCACGTTTGTCCTGTCATTGTATAACTGCTCTACTAATTTGGGTGAAATTGCATCCCATTCTTAATGAGTTGGCCCAGATCAGAAACAAGGTGAGACTTGGCTCCCAGTGGTGTTACATCACACATGGCCTAGCGACCTGGCCTCCTCCCTGTGGCTCCGTTAGAACCGGGCTTATATCATAGCTCTGATGGAGCGGGACACGTACTGAAAAGATCACTTGGACAGGCCTGCAGTCATAACAATATATAAATTTTAGGTGGTTTCTTATGACTGCAGGCCCATCCACAGTAGTGATATGATTCCTAGTAATTGGTCATTTTGTGGACCACAGCCTGCTGATGGGCCTTGGTGGTTACCATTTTTTTTTATTTTTAAAATCATTATTGAGCTCCTGCTCATTTATTGTATTAGAGAACAAAAAAGCTGTTCTACTTAAATGTTACATTCATGCATAAAAAACCTGTACATTTCACTGATAAGCACTATCGGACAGAACACTTCAGAGAAGCCACTTTGATGTCATATTAACCTCCCCTTTCTGTGAAAGTCACAGCAAAGATACTCTCTCTCTTGGTTCACATCCTTTCCCACACTAATCAAGTCTTTTTACAGAAAGATATTTGTGCATGTCCATTGAGGTGAAAAGGAAAATCACCATGCATTTGTGAAAATGTTTGTGTGTCAACATGAATTCTGTTAAGTCAATTGTATTAAACAGAAGAACATCACCAAAAGGAATTCTTAGAAGCTTAAAGATCTGTGAATTTTTTTGTGGCATCTGTAATATGGCAATACTGAGCTTGTTATCGGACGGTTTATCAATGCTTCTGTATTTGGGTACAGTCTGACATTGAATGTCTCCCTCTTCTCTGCAGCTGTGGTGGATCTGAACGGCCGTTATTTTGGCGGGCGGGTTGTCAAGGCCTGCTTCTATAATCTAGACAAGTTCCGAGTTTTGGACCTCGGGGAACAGGTCTGATGTCTCCCTTGGAAGCTACACAAAGGCCAACAGACACTATCTTCGCAGTTTGTACATAAACATCTTTTTTTGTTTGTTTTTTTTGAACAGCAGTGAAGTGTTGGAATGTAGCAACAAGTTCACCTTGTAGATTATGCCCGTTTTTTTCTCTCCCTGTTATATAAAATAACCTTTAATGTTCAAAAAAATAAAAAAGATCTTAACTGCTGACTCTACTGTTTCTGTTGTTCAATGTACATTTTTAATCTTTAGTTCTTGAGGCTATTAGTCAGTAGTCAGTAGACAGCATCCTGGTATCACTCCTGAAACCGTTTTGTAACTTTTAAAGAGAAGCCAGTATCTGTTACAGTTAAACTATTGCCAAATGCCTTAAAACAATGCAAATTAAGCCTATCAGCTCAACACAAATCTCTCTGTTTGACTCAGTATAGCAGTGTTTAGGTTTCTTGGTGACGTTCCTGCGCTGCACACGGGCAGCACAGGAATTTTATGTCTGAAATTTGTGATAGTAAAGCAAGATGGCTGCTGATAGCAATACAAAAATATCAGAAAATAGAAACTGCAGCTTTGAAATGTCAACACATCCACTGTGTGGATAACTTGCATTATCCAAGAAGCCTAATTTCTCTTTGAAGTATGACATAACAAAGGCTCCACAATAGTGTTAACACTTCCCTGGAGCACTGATAGTTTTAACTTAGTCCTGATGGATTATGAGGAGGACACTGGGACAGTGAACACATCCCCAACCTCATTCAGAACGTATTGTGGTGAAAAAAAAAAAAACGGCCCCAGGGGCTTGAGTGGAAAACGCAAGGAGGTATCCCAGTGGAGCAGGTTTTAATTCCAGGAAGTGAAATGTGTGTTGGGTAAGGAAACTAAAGAAAGGTGAGACCCATTTCAACAATCGCATTGTATAATGTATTTTAAAGAGCAATAGGAGGTGGGTTGAAATTTGAATCAAATGCACAGCTCCAGATGAAATATACATTTTGGTTTTGGGGTCAGCAGCAAGTTACTGGTGTCTGCTGTTGATCCTAAAGCAGGTGTGGGTGGATTTTAAATATCCTAGTACCAGGCATGACAGAGGTACATTTTTCTCAGTGTTCAAGTATAGTCGGGCATATAAAATGTCAAAGTATAGGAATACATAACAAATAATGGATTAAAAAATACAATACGAGAATGAAATGAAGACGACATATATTATAGTAAAGTAATGTCTAAAAAGGTATAATAGGGCATGGTCATGGTCATAACATAGTAAGTTAATTAAAAAGTAATTGTATAGCAAGGCATATACAGTATAATATCTTAGTTTATGTAAAGATATATACGTAAATAATAAATATGATCATAATATAGTAAGATATAAAAAAGCCATAGGTTTGTAAGGCATTAAACAGAGTACTTAATTTTATAGCAATTTATAAAAAAGGTCAGGCTATGGTAAGACATACAAATCATCTTAGTAGAGAAATGAGGTCTAGAAAAGGTTATGGCATTGTAAGAGTTTCAAATTATAGAATGGCTTAAATAAGTCATAGTATAGTAAGGCAAATAAATGATCATATTATAGTAAGGCAAATAAATGATCATAGTATAGTAAGGCAAATAATTGATCATAGTATAGTAAGGCAAATAATTGATCATAGTATAGTAAGGCAAATAATTGATCATAGTATAGTAAGGCAAATAATTGATCATAGTATAGTAAGGCAAATAATTGATCATAGTATAGTAAGGCAAATAATTGATCATAGTATAGTAAGGCAAATAATTGATCATAGTATAGTAAGGCAAATAATTGATCATAGTATAGTAAGGCAAATAATTGATCATAGTATAGTAAGGCAAATAATTGATCATAGTATAGTAAGGCAAATAATTGATCATAGTATAGTAAGGCAAATAATTGATCATAGTATAGTAAGGCAAATAATTGATCATAGTATAGTAAGGCAAATAATTGATCATAGTATAGTAAGGCAAATAATTGATCATAGTATAGTAAGGCAAATAATTGATCATAGTATAGTAAGGCAAATAATTGATCATAGTATAGTAAGGCAAATAATTGATCATAGTATAGTAAGGCAAATAATTGATCATAGTATAGTAAGGCAAATAATTGATCATAGTATAGTAAGGCAAATAATTGATCATAGTATAGTAAGGCAAATAATTGATCATAGTATAGTAAGGCAAATAATTGATCATAGTATAGTAAGGCAAATAATTGATCATAGTATAGTAAGGCAAATAATTGATCATAGTATAGTAAGGCAAATAAATGATCATAGTATAGTAAGGCAAATAAATGATCATAGTATAGTAAGGCAAATAAATGATCATAGTATAGTAAGGCAAATAAATGATCATAGTATAGTAAGGCAAATAAATGATCATAGTATAGTAAGGCAAATAAATGATCATAGTATAGTAAGGCAAATAAATGATCATAGTATAGTAAGGCAAATAAATGATCATAGTATAGTAAGGCAAATAAATGATCATAGTATAGTAAGGCAAATAAATGATCATAGTATAGTAAGGCAAATAAATGATCATAGTATAGTAAGGCAAATAAATGATCATAGTATAGTAAGGCAAATAAATGATCATAGTATAGTAAGGCAAATAAATGATCATAGTATAGTAAGGCAAATAAATGATCATAGTATAGTAAGGCAAATAAATGATCATAGTATAGTAAGGCAAATAAATGATCATAGTATAGTAAGGCAAATAAATGATCATAGTATAGTAAGGCAAATAAATGATCATAGTATAGTAAGGCAAATAAATGATCATAGTATAGTAAGGCAAATAAATGATCATAGTATAGTAAGGCAAATAAATGATCATATTATAGTAAGGCAAATAAATGATCATATTATAGTAAGGCAAATAAATTATCATAGTATAGTAAGGCAAATAAATGATCATATTATAGTAAGGCAAATAAATGATCATAGTATAGTAAGGCAAATAA